>JACXGM010016428.1:0-10970 GCA_016801145.1 Umbra pygmaea | reverse complement strand
AGTAACTTCACACCAATCATATCTACATGTTGACGTGGACATTTCGTTATCTGACGCTTGATATGTGAAGTGTATAGCCAATTCATTAAAAACGGTTAAATATATAACACTTTTAACTGGTGGAACTTAAAACAACAGCACTTCCATTGTTTTATCCACGCTTTGATTTTAATTTCGACATACAAGAGGTAAAAGAAGAGCATCGAGATAAAAGAAGAGCTCGTTAGCCTACAAACAACTGCATCATAGCCTATCCACGATTCAGGATTTTACCACATTAATTATCAAAATCTCAAACGTAGACAATGCCTGTATTAATTGCCCATAATATGGTGTTGCTGACAGTCAGAATGAAAAGCCAAATTCATTCAGTCACACAATGTGTCAGTTTCCATCAAAGCATGCTTGGAAGCATATAAAACACTCTCGTTTGTTCTAAATAAGTAAACAAAAGCCAAGAAAACACCCTATTGAAAGCGCTAATTGAAATGGAAGTAAAAACATATTTATTTGCCTTTATAGACAGACTGTACAAATATGAAGTCGAACTTAAAACTACATCTGTGTAAAAAACTATTGAAATTCCATTGTCAACCATGGAAAACATCTTATTAGTTATCTTTGAAATGATAACTTAAAAAAAGTTTAACAGTTTGAAATTCAGGCATCTGTAATCTCTTATGTTGAATACAAACAAAATTCAAATGATTACAAACAAATCATGCAATGCTAAAGGAGGATATCTAGTTTAGGTAATTATTGTACAAATCAGTTTATTTGCAGTCAAATAAAATGCAGAATTCTGAAGTTCATCTACAATGTCTTTCCTCTGCAACACTTTTGATATAGTGAAGGCATAGCTTTTGAATACAGGCCTAATTTATGCATTATACAAAATGAGAAATGCCCATAATTTAAAACACTTATTTAATGGTAAATATTCTAATATAAATAATACAACATAGGGCTATATTACACAATAGAAACAATTACATTTAATAAAAACTTAAAATAATGCCAGAAAGGTGAGAGGCCTTCTAGATCTAACTTATAATTAAAAAAACTTTGTTTACTTTGAACATAAAAAATTAAACTTTGTGTAGTATCGCAATTTTACAGATTATATAAATTAACTATTAAAGTGACGTAAGGCATCACACTTATTAACATGATTATAGGGAGAATTAAATTACTTGTATTTTAGAAAAATGACAATGAAAAAAATAATAAATTACCAGCTCTTTTACATCCGATTGAATTAAAGCATTGTGCCTGCAACCACAATTTTACCACAACATCAAGTAAACTAAACTGAATTAAACACAGCAAAAAGGTTTCATTCTCTACAAAGTTTCAAATATAGTTTAAAAGCTTGTCACAGAAAATAGATTTATGAATATAATTGAAGAAATGAAATAAATTGTATTGTATTACACCCAATTATACAGTACTGTTTACAGTAAAAACTCAAAACACTATCAAAAGTCAGAGGCAGGGACACATTGTATGTATTACTTTCAAAGTACCAAAATACAATTGGAGAAACAATGCAATTTTACAAGAGGAATATGTACTATACAGTTGGTGTTAGAAACATTTTTAAATTTAAGTAGGCTAAAATTTCCCAATGAGTATGGTATTCAGCACTGCACCTGAAAAATGATTTATTTATTTATTATTTAACTGCAAAGTGTTGCTATAAATACCAACATGTTTAGTATCAATGAATAATGGTGCAACCAGTAGTGTTAAACTCCAGAAGAGTAATGACATAACTTCTGTTAGAATTACAGTTTTTCTTCCAGTTGAGCATTTAAAAAGGAACATCAAACATAGGTTTGACTAAGTAACATTTCCTCATTTTAGAGAATTTTTAACTGGAGTCCTTGAGCAAATTGGAACACTTCAGAAGTAACAATTTCAGAGCTAATCATTTACTACAGTCTCTGTTCACCTAGACCCAGATCAACCACATTCACCTAAACATCTAAAACCAGCTAAAATCACGAATCTTAAAACATAATAAGCTCCAAACTCAAATTCCATTTTGAGAGAGAGAGAAAGAAAGGAAGACAGAACCAAACCCACAAAGCCTTGTGTTTCAAATACAAGATGGGGGTTTCTTCCTTAAGAGTGTGTGACGTCAGCTCTGACTTTGTTTTCAATCAATGAAGCCCAAGGACCTATAGAATGGCCAGCATGTGGGGGCCAGTACTCTGTATAGCATGTGGGGGCCAGTACTCTGTATAGGCAGCTGACTTCTGGAAACAGGCAAAGAGCCCCACCCACCCACACTCCCCTGCTTCATCACCTTATGTGCCACCTTAAACACACAACCAAATGCCATGACTGCTGCACATATGGACATTTAAATGTCAGGTAGATGAGAGTTAACTACAGATAATAATTAATGTTTAATAACACAACAATATCTAGGTCTGTGTTTATAGGAACACTGGTCAGTCAGACTGTTGGCCATATGGTTTATCTGATCGACTACACTGCCACAGAACAAGGCCTACAACTGCTACACTTAACAAGTTCTTAATTATACTAGTGTACTTAATAGCATTTCTGTCATGAATTTCACTCAATACTTGAACGGCGGAGCAAGGTTTGCCTCCTTTTTAATTATAGTAAATGAATTACAAAAGTAGATTTGTAGAGAATATTTTTTACGTTTACGGTACTTGTAAGAAGTTGTAAGAAATTAGCAAAATCCAGGTATTCTACGTAGGCAAATATTTGACTAATATTCCGCAAATCCATGAAATGGTCTGACTCCAGTAGTTCTAGGAAAATAATTACTGGAGCTGAGAAGGAATTTCACCACATTTTACCTCAGTATGCAGAGATCAAACAACACCTTCACGAACAGTGGTTTAGCAGATCAATGGAAGACCGTTTACGCACTTAGTCTGTGTGACAGTTGACCCACCTTTTGTGAAGAAAAAAAATGTTTTGAATGGTAAGGAAGCGCCTTTAGTTTTTTACTCTCTTTTTTTACCTCTACTTGATCACAAACGTATTGTGAGGTCATCTGATGAGCACCAGGCAACACAACATTAGTTTAAATAGAGATGACACTTGACCCTAACGGATCTGGGTCTTTAACATAAATCCCTGTGCCTTTAACCACAACTAGCGGGGTAAATAAACAAAACAAAGCAGCTATCCATGTTAGCCTTTGAGAGTATGCAGGACCAAATCATATCGCTGTACCCCATATTGGAAAAGACTTAGACCTCCTCACCCCCAAAACATAGATGGACTCAGCAAGTCAGTGTAAAAGTTAAATGCAGTAACCAGACACCGCCCACATTTACGTTGAGCATATCTCCTCTGTGAGATATGGCCACGCACCCAGCGTGGTGAAGTGACGAGCATGAGGGGGAGGGGTCTGAGCTAGCACCCCTCCCCAACTCCTTCTGCCTTGTATGTGTATGTGGGGGTGGGGAGGGTGCGCATAGGCGGATAGCATGGCCATACCAGCACATGCTTGTTGGGCAGACATGTGACCTGTGGGCTCCATTTTAATTCAAATACAGGGACTGAGGAGTGAAAGAGAACGACAGAACCACAGAATGCGAGACTGAGAGGATGAGAGAAAATAAAGTTTGGACAGGTGAAAATGGGTCATCACATTTTTACATTAAGTCATTTTAGCAGACATTCCTAATCATGATGACTTACACTGACATCACATGGAGCAACTTAAGTGTAAAGTGCCTTGCTCAATGACACCACAACTTCTTTGTTCTGTAGGGGTTATAACACCTCAAAAGAGAATTAACCATAGAGGTTATATGCCTTACAGAACAATTATGACAATAAGACTTATAAGACTATACGCTTATTTGACGCACCCTTCTTGACAATTTATATACACTTTAGACCTGAAACAGTAGGGAGTGGCTGTGATCAGATGACTAAAACAATAATCATGCTCTCTGATGAGACTGTTACTAGGTTTCCATCCCTTAATTTTAAGCCCAACTGACGCTTGCATCAATGAGTAAAGACATTTCTCCTAATGAGTATTGCCTGGCATAATTAACTAAAACGTCCTTCATACTTTTGATATAGTATGTTTCTTTTTATAACTGAACTGAAATAGTGAATTGCAAAATGTATTGAAAAATTGATTTAAAATAAACATTACTTCTGAGAGTGAACATTTTTTTTGACATTTAAAATATTCCAAGTGACATATGTTTTGTATATCAAGTCAAGTCAAGTCAAGTCAAGTTTACTAATCATGTGCATCGAATAACATACATCATCCCATACAGAAAAATTCTTTTTGACATGGCACGGCGATTCTATGCAGTGGGCTTAAAAACAAGAATTACAACAATATAAGAATGTATAGAATATATCGTTCTGGAATCAAACTCTCAATCGATCAAATATATTTTATAGAGCCCTTTTTACAACAGCAGTCGTCACAAAGTTCTTTGACACATACCCGGCCTAAAACCCTTAAAATCAACAACAAGTGATGCACAGTGGCTAGGAAAAACTTCCTAGTAGGTGGAAAATAGGAAGAAACCTAGAGTGAGGCCAGACTGAAGGGGGTGGCCAGTCCTCTTCTAGCTGTACCTGGTGGGGGATCTAAAAGGTTCATAGACTATTGTATTGTGTCATGTAATCCAGTAATCCAGTAATCCATTCATTTAATTATTTCCTCAAAATAACTCAAACTGTCACTTCAACAACAAAGTTCAATATATCTGTCCAGAGAAACCTTGTCTAAAAAATAGCATCCATCATTGAATGTGCCTCAGAATACAACAAGAGTTTCTCAACTGTGTGTGAGAACCATAAAATTGAATTTATAGAAAGGCCATTCCAATTCAAATCAATGTAGTTGACCATGCCAAGCAGTTCAATAGCCTTTCTATCCATTATATTTCTATGGTGAGAACCTTCCTGACACAGTCCAGTTTCTAGTAAGAAAACTAGTACAGTACACACTAGTATAGTGTACAGTACACACTAGTATAGTGTACAGTACACACTAGTATAGTGTACAGTACACACTAGTATAGTGTACAGTACACACTAGTATAGTGTACAGTGCCCACTAGTATATTACACAGTACACACTAGTATAGTGGAGACCACAGATCTGTTCACAAAGACGTAGGCTAATTTAAAATACTGATACTGACACCTCAATAACTTCTTAATAATCAATACATAATTTGAAATTCATATTATTTATGTCTGGAAAAGAAGAAAAGCTGAATTAAACTCTTTATATTTGCTAACCAAATATGTTTTCACAGGCTTTTGTATTCAAATTTCATTAAGATTTAGTAGAACTTTTAGGTGTGTTTTTGTGTTACAAATGTTTAAAATACAAAACTACAGATACTTTTAGAGTAGATGAGGCACTGCACCAGGCACTGATAGCAAACGTTTGTTTGTAATCTTAATAAAATACTTATGATTTACTTTACTCAGAATGTCTATGCTCACTGATATCATAGTATTCAGCAAAAGCTATATAGAGCCATTTAACGAAAGGTGTTCTTCACCTGAAATGCAGTGATGAAACAACATGAGACACTCAAACTATTAATATAATTTAAAGCTCTTTTTTGGAATCAATTCACATAAAAAATAGTTTTTCTATAGATAAATAAAATATATAGATAAAAACTTAAAAACAATTTAAAATGACTAATCCTTGCCACACAGCCACCTAGACAAGCCTTTGATGCAGCTCTGTCTCTATTATATCCTGTAACATAATGTTCCAGTTTCAAACATGAAACATACATAGCAGACAATATATAATACTTAGTTTTACATTTTAAAATGATCTAAAACCAAGTACTTGTCTTGATGTTACATCTTCACACCAAACAATTAAGAACTTCAGCTACTTTAGATCCCCTGGACTAACCACTGGAAAGCTGGCCAAAGCTCTCTAAAGATAAAAAAAAATTAACTAAGAATAAATAAACAACATTTCTATTCAATGAAACCATCCACATTCCAGCATTTTTTGGGACTAAGCCCCATTATGACATCCACAGCAAGAAGAAATAGGAACGAAGTTGCAAACTTTACTTGAAGAAATAGAACACCTCTCAAAGCAGATCAGAACAACAAGAGAGCTCCACCCACTATGCTCATTGGTTCACAGTGTAGAAGGAGGACTCAAACAAAATGGCTGCCCTGCATCATCAAGCAGGTGAATGATGCTACATATTAATAAAAAAATAAAATACTCAGAGAGAGGAGATAATTAAACACAAAATAGCAAACGGTTACTGGGAAATAAATCTAAGAGGAGAGTAAAAAGCAAAAAACTAAAAACTTAAATTAATCTACTGTTAAAGAATCTAAAACTACGAAATGTTGTGCCATGTTAAGAACCTTTAGATATGCCAAATATCTGTTTTCATCCTAAACCAAGATGTTTAGAATGCCAGATTAAACATGATTGTGAGGTTTACCCAATTATTGTCAAACTAAAATTGCCTACAGTGATTACATTTAAAAAAAGTGTTTCCTTTCACAATTCGCAAAATGTACTTAACCAGAGATAGTGAGTACAATAACTCATAACATAACTATAAACAACATAAATTGTTAGGCCATGTCTCATGAGCTGATGTGAAAGAGCAAAACATTCTCCATGTGCTCACAAACACCTGATTGCTCTCAAACGATGCATAGTTGAGGGTCAAATGGTTTTCTATTAGTTGTCTGATTGCTATACATAACTTGGTAAAGCTTTTTAAAATGTTAAATGATTTAAGAAAAAATCTTCTGAATAATACATTTCAATCTCCATCTCTAGCTTCGGTAGTTTGCTAACTCTGGACCGGCTGGTTATAGCTGGTTATCGAATCCGTTTCAGATCCTGTGTGAGTCCTGTTATTCTAAAGTCAATATACTTTACTGCAGGTTGTTTGTTATTAGGGTAGCAAATAATGGGGAATATTCAGAGGTAGAAACATTCCATGGGAATTAATGGGAATATATAGGAATTAACAAGAATATATGTAATGAAAAAAATATTAATTTGAAATGTGGACATTTTTTGCATCAGATATACTTCGCCTTGCATAAGTATTCACCCCCCTTGAAGTTTTCAAGTAAAAAATAGTATGACAACTTGGATTGAAATAGGATTGTATTGGGATTTTCACCATTTCTTTTACACATCTTACCTAACGCTTTGAAGCTACAAAGTATTTTTTATTGTGACACAAATGTTAAATAAAAAAAATGCATCTCATTAGTTTGCAAGATCTTGGGAATCAGCTGTCCATGTGATGGAAGAGTACACTGCAAATGAGATGTAGGAATGCACTGGCATACAGAAGGATGCAATTAAATTGAATTGGGGACAGTTTAACCAAAATATGCCACAAGATTTAGAATTGCATATTGTATCCCACAAAAAAGGTTTACTGTTATAAGTTACAAGTGTTTTAATGAATTTTCATGCAAAATCTCCCAAATTCCCAGGCATAATTTCCCATGGAAAATTTCAAGAACATTTCCGGAAATTTTACAAAAAAAATTCGACCCTTTACAGCCCATAATTGCTGATACCTGGTATTAACATGTTGGGCTCCTTGTGCATATTAATCCACTACACATGTATTACTCGCTAATTACTGAGTCACCTGTATTCCACTTATTGAATCCAGTATTGAGAGGGTCAATTAACTTCACATAGTTTAGGATTGTTTGCTAAACTCTTTGATATAATATATATATATATATATATATATATATATATATATATATATATATATATATATATATATATATATATATATATATATATATATATATATATTTGTCATGGTGTAGTGCTGGGTTATTTAATATTGACATTTTTGGATATATTCGGACCGGATTGAATAGAAACTAATAAAATCTGTACAAACCATCATATTATGATTTACAACTCTGAGGTTGCCCAGAAGCCAGGATTTTCAGCATCATGAAATCTATATTACATAGTCATGAAGGTTTTACTTGTAATTGAAACATTAATTTAGAGAACGATCCTGGAGCAAAAGTTAGTGGAGCTGACAACATTCAGATTCCCTAGTATTTTCTCAGATATCACTCAAAAGGTATGCTTGTAAATGCATAATATAAGGCTTTATTCTAGAAGGCTCTGTGCTGAATAAATGTGTTCACATGTTTGAAAAGTTACATTGAAGAAAATTTCCTAGTGTTTACATCTCAAACGGTGTGATGAGTTTCAATAGAAATTTTGAACACTTTTAACCTGTCAATCAAATTAGTGTATGTTTTTGTGGCTTAAGGGAGATAAATTACATTTCTACTATTTTTCTGCATAAATTTAGAGCAGTCAGTGCTGAATGAAATGTCTCAGTCTGTTTATTATAATATTACAAGAATTCATTTACAATCACATTAACAATGTGAAGTGTTAAATTATATAAATGAACATGTTAATGTATATCACAGTAGAAATCTTTCTGCAGAACTTTGTATTACAGCACAATAACATGTAAACCCATGGTAATAGCATTTGCATTATAGATTCGCACAGTAAAAACAATCCTTAAGTAACATTTAAAGTAATGAATGGACAACAGAAATAAAGATAAACCAGTTCATTAAATGGAACCTGTCAGGATTAACACTCAATTAAAGTTTGTCTATCACAACTTAATTTTATATCTTCAGTTCACAAGGACTTGTTATAGGGGATAGCATTTCCCAACATCTCCTTTCCTATTGAACTACCAGAGATTGACTGTGGCCAAAGGTGCAGAGGGATGCAGCCTGCTATATCCTATGTACCACAGGCCACCTAGAGCTGCAGCCTGGCCTCAGCCGGCCTTTGGGTTTGCAGACAGTGGCTCTGGCCGTTCTCTCTGGCCTTGCATTTCCATTTCAACTTCGAAGGACGAACTGAACCAGGCGAGATAGACACAGCAGTGATAGACACAGCAGTGATAGACAAACTCATAACAATTCATAACAAGGCCACAAGACAAGCGTGTCTCTGCACTGAGTTAGTCAAGCTAACAAAGTCGAGGAGTGATCCAATAAGGATGCTTGACCCGCAGACTGATTCGATTTGCAAAACCGAACAAGATTGCACAAGATGCCCACCCGTGATGTTATCTGACTTTTAACTACCTCCATATTTAGAGGGAAGATGTATTCAGTTTTCTAACACAATTGATGCCTTAGTTCTTTCCCATTTTAAATGTCAGTCATTTAGCAACACACTCTGATCCAGACCCAACCAGGAGATAGTTTGTAGAACCAGATCATATTGGTGTTCTCACAGACCACAGTCAATAAAACAGTAGGATGTTACATCTAATACTGTTACTTTTTCAGATTTACATTTACCAAAAGCCACTGCATAGGACGGAAAAAACGAAGCGTGAGCATCACCCGGCAACGTTCATGTGTTCAAGTGTTTACCCAAATGTCTTTTTAGAATAGTGCACATCAGGAGTATACAATCGAGGTCCAGCAGCACAATCTTTCTACCAAAATGATAGACCATAGGATTGGTAACTGAAGTCAATGTGCAGCTATTGCAGTAAATGTAGAGTAACTGCAGTTAACTTTTAATGTTAGAATGCAACATTTACAGACATTCTGCAGTTGTACAGGACTGTTTTTAAGTCTGTTAGGGTTAGATGGAATATACCCCTTTCATCACCTGAGGCACTACAGGAACACAGTTGCCTGTCACTAGCATTGCCTGTGGATGTTTGTAAAAAAAAATATATTCTCCAAAACAGTCCACTGAGCAACCCGTAGGGACTTGAGTAATGCAGCAGAACTCTGCTACTATTTAGAGAAAAACAAATATAGTAGTATATTAAACAAAGTATGCTTTTTCTTAAGCCAAGGGGGAAGTTCTTGTTGCCCACCTGTCCCCTTGGCTCAAACCCTGATCGCTTCCTTGCTTTTGCTTCTTTGGGTGAGTTTATTGTGTTGTTCACCCTACAAAGACACCAGAGAGGTCACAGGACACACAGAGAAAGGTCATGGGTCATAGGTTGTGCTGGGTGGGCCCCTAACACAGGCAAAGTAACGTTATTTTGAAGTAAAATGGCTTCTGCTAGACTGAACCTGGCTGGAAGATTTGTATTCCAGGAATAGTAATGTAGGGCCATAAATATTAGCTGAGCTGTGACACAGGGTTGTAAATCTGAGAAATAAAAACAAATATACGGTGCGTTTGTTCACGTAAGCTCTTCAGATTGAGGTGCTCTTTAAAAAATGACCACTTTCAATTTTATTCCATTCATAAATGTTCTATGGCATTAATTGCACCCTGCTTTGATGTTTTTATTCAAACCAAATCAAACAGTAAAATGTTATAAAATAAAGTAACTGACTTGATTTTAATTTTTGTTAATAATGTCTTACGTGAAATACTTGCCTCTTCTCCGTAATTGGAATTAATGAGTTAAACATAAAAATGGTTTCTCCCCTTTTCACAATGGACTTTCATAAGGTATGGGACTAAGCAAGCGTTTCTCACTATTCAACTGTTCTCAGGAATCTATATTGTACTTTCATAATGAATATTGAGAAAACTCCATCAAATGTTAATCTACAACCACTTAAAGAAAGGAATTCAAACAATTCAACAGACTTCTACATGTTCATTATCATCTAACTTTCTAGAAAACATCCTCAATACTCAATCAGTGTATCCTTGAGAAAACAAATGTAGTAAAAGCATCATAAATGTCAACGTATTTAGATAACTGGTGCATTCTGTGTGACTGATTCCCTTCCCAACTGGCCCCATGCCTCCAGCTGTTTGGTGCAAAGCCACCCCTGGACATCTTCAGTCTCCCAGAGGCTTCGTCTAGTTGCCGTGCCCTCAGACTGGATGGGGTGGAGCACGACGGTGGGGCAAGCCTCCAAAACGGCCCCATTCTCCTCCTGTCCACACAGACACCATGTACCTCTAGGCCTCCCGG
>JACXGM010016427.1:0-20473 GCA_016801145.1 Umbra pygmaea | reverse complement strand
AGTCTAGTGACAACGCTATAAAAGCCTATTGCGGTGCTTGCGTCACTCCCTTATCCCTCCTACTAGTTCCTATGGCCACTTGACCAGTGCGAATGCAAATGGCAAAACCTGTTTTTGGGGAGAGTAGTTAGTAGAACTGTTTAGAAGTGGACTGTTCCTATAACTAAGTTCCTGTAACTACTTGGTCGGAAAGCGGCTTTAGATTACTCCTTCCTCTCGTCTAAAATCGTCACATCCGCAACCAAGATGTCTGCGCCCGTAACGACAAATTCGATGACCCAAATCAGCAAACCTTAACAAACCAATGGGTGACGTCACGCATGGTTATATCCAGTAATAATACAATCTATGGCTGCGAACCTAACCTGCTCTGGCGCAGGTTATAGTCGAGATAACCGATTAAACCAAACAAAAGCACCATCTGCTGACCAATCAATTCTCGATTGAAAAATGGGTCACCATTCTGGGAGTCGCCATTGGCTTTCTCTGATAAGAATCTTTATGAAATTTGTAGATTCTCAGTGGAGGTAGTGGCGTGTCTTTATCAGCTTCTTGAGCCGTATGTGCCAGTGCCGTGCGACACATCGAAGTTGTGCGCTTTTAGTTCCACAAACTTTAAGCATAATGTTGCATTTGTTTGTGACAGGTATTTTAATGAATGCTCTGTTTGATACGGACCAACATCAATGTATCCCCTTTCACTGTAGAGACAGTAGCCTACCTACATAGCCTACATTTACTATTTACTTCTACAGTACTTGTTGAACAACTAAGTATTTTACCATTGTTTAATTTACACACCCTGTAAATGTTTTATTTGCTCCCACATGACCGTTTAACACTGTCAGGGTTGCAAATGAAAGAATATGATAAATAAAATTGTTGTACATGATCAACATTAAGCAACAAATTTGTTTAATAGAATATAGTAATTATTGTAGGCTAGACTTGATAGAGTAGATTTTATACATTTTGCGTTTTGATTTTTCACAATAATAAATACGGAAAGAAGTGAATTTCCACATGACATGCCACATGACATTTCATTAGCTTTTAGACTAAAATATTAACAATCAATAATACCCATAAGTAGTTTATATTTTCCACAATTAGCTCATAAAAATAAGGTGCTTTTTGTCTCAACTTTGTCTCAACTGTACCCATATGTGGTACAGTTGAGACAGTACCATGGTACAGTTGAGACACCCATTTTTATTGATGTAAAGGTAACTATCCGTTCATTGCAAATATACAGTGCCTTGCGAAAGTATTCGGCCCCCTTGAACATTTCGACCTTTTGCCACATTTCAGGCTTCAAACAGAAAGATATAAAACTGTAATTTTTTGTGAAGAAGCAAAAACAAGTGGGACACAATCATGAAGTGGAATGAAATTTATTGGATATTTCAAACTTTTTCAACAAATAAAAAACTGACAAATTGGGCGAGCAAAATTATTCAGCCCCTTTACTTTCAGTGCAGTGAATGATCCAATGTTGACCTAAATGACTAATGATGATAAATAGAATCCACCTGTGTGTAATCAAGTATCCGTATAAATGCACCTGCTCTGTGATAGACTCAGAGGTCAGTTGAAAGCACAGAGAGAATCATGAAGAACAAGGAACACAACAGGCAGGTCCGAGATACTGTTATGCAGAAGTTTAAAGCCGGATTTGGATACAGAAAGATTTCCCAAGCTTTAAACATACCAAGGAGCACTGTGCAAGCAATAATATTGAAATGGAAGGAGTATCAGACCACTGCAAATCTACCAAGACCCTTCCGTCCTTCTAAACTTTCAGCTCATACAAGGACAAGACTGATCAGAAATGCAGCCAAGAGGCCCATGATCACTCTGGATGAACTGCAGAGATCTACAGCTGAGGTGGGCGAGTCTGTCCAGGACAACAATCAGTTGTATACTGCACAAATCTGGCCTTTAAGGAAGAGTGGCAAAAAGATAGCCATTTCTGAAAGATATCCATAAAAAGTGTTGTTTAAAGTTTACCACAAGCCACCTGTGAGACACACCAAACATGTGGAAGAAGATGCTCTGGTCAGATGAAACCAAAATTGAACTTTTTGGCAACAATGCAAAACGTTATGTTTGGCGTAAAAGCAACACAGCTCATCACCCTGAACACACCATCCCCACTGTCAAACATGGTGGTGGCAGCATCATGGTTTGAGCCTGCTTTTCTTCAGCAGGGACAGGGAAGATGGCTAAAATTGATAGGAAGATGGATGGAGCCAAATACAGGACCATTCTGGAAAAATGATGGAGTCTGCAAAAGAACTGAGACTGGGACGGAGATTTGTCTTCCAACAAGAAAATGATCCAAAACATAAAGCTAAATCTACAATGGAATGGTTCACACATAAACATATCCAGGTGTTAGAATGACCAAGTCAAAGTCCAGACCTGAATCCAATCGAGAATCTGTGGAAAGAACTGAAAACTGCTGTTCACAAACGCTCTTTATCCAACCTCACTGAGCTCGAGCTGTTTTGCAAGGAGGAATGGGCAAAAATGTCTCTCGATGTGCAAAACTGATAGAGACATACCCCAAGCGACTTACAGCTGTAATCGCAGCAAAAGGTGGCGCTACAAAGTATTAACTTAGTTTGCTGCACTGAAAGTAAAGGGGCTGAATAATTTTGCACGCCCAATTTTTCTGTTTTTCATTTGTTAAAAAAGTTTGACATATCCAATACATTTTGTTCCACTTCATGATTGTGTCCGAAGATATTACAGTTTCAAATCTTTATGTTTGAAGCCTGAAATGTGGCAAAAGGTCGAAAAGTTCAAGGGTGCCGAATACTTTCGCAAGGCACTGTACATTCCGATCCTCGCGCAAGAGAATAATTCTGTAGTTAAAGATGAAATCCCATGTTTCTCAGTTACTGCTTTTGTTATATTTATATTCATTGTCGTTTCTGTGTATTGATTTTGGAACCAGATATATTTATCATGTGCTTCTGAAAATTACGTCTGATATCTGTCTCACTGGCCTTTGTAAAGAACCTCACTGCCGTTGTGCAGCATTAAAATCTGATTGTTTAATAAAAGAACAACTATTGAAATGCACGGACTAAGTGTTTATTTATTGCAAAACCCAAGGGATTGTTTTACAAAACAGATTTAATATGCAAAGTTGTATTAAATACAAATCGTACTATGCAATATTATTGTCACGTCGTTAAGGAGAGACAGGCGCGAAGGTTCCAATAATCCAATATACTTTATTTCTGAATCAAAACAATACTGCCTCGTGGGGCAAAGCAAGCACACGTTCAGATCATCCAAAGGAAAACGAATGACATGAAGACGCCACAGGAAACATTAACCGACAAGAGACAAGGGGAGAACAACCTGGTTAAATACTAACACAACTGATTATTAACTCAAGACATCTGTGACTAACAAGGACTACAATAATAAACACCCAAAACCCCTAATACCCGAACTAGACACAAGAGGGAGGCAAAACAACACATACAGAGGGATCACAAAGACAATGCATAAACCCTATTCCCCGTGAACACCCAGCCCACCTACAGGGCTGGATGTGACAGAATCCCCCCTCCAAAGCCCACCGCACCGAGGGGGGCAACAGAGAACACAAGGCCGAGGGGGGAAACAGAGGGTCCCGGTTCATAGGGGGCAGAGAGGGGCCCAGGATCAGGAGGAACAGAGGGTGGCCCGGGGCAAGGCAGGTCAGGTGGCGGCCAGGGGCAAGGCAGTCCAGGTGGCGGCCAGGGGCAAGGCAGTCCAGGTAGCGGCCAGGGGCAAGGCAGTCCAGGTAGCGGCCAGGGGCAAGGCAGTCCAGGTAGCGGCCAGGGGCAAGGCAGTCCAGGTAGCGGCCAGGGGCAAGGCAGTTCAGGTAGCGGCCAGGGGCAAGGCAGTTCAACGGGCCCCGGTGGCAGGGTGGCTGGGAGCCCCGTCACAGGCAGAGAGGCTGCGAGCCCTGTCACAGGCAGAGAGACTGGGAGCCCTGTCACGGGCAGGGTGGCAGGGAGCCCGTAGACAGGCAGACCAGGAGGGCTCAGGACCGGCGAGTCAGGAGACCAAAGAACAGACAGTTCCGGAGGCAAGGGAAAAGGCAAGTCCTGAGGCCAGGGGTCGGGCAGATCAGGACGCTCGGGGAAAGGCAGGTCAGGAGGCCCGAGGAACGTCAGCTCAGGCGGCCACGGCGGCAGGGCGTCTGGTAGCCCTGGCTCAAGCAGGGTGTCCAGGGGTCTGGAGGACGGTGTCGTCAGCGACGGGGGTCCGGAGGACGGCGTCGTCCGCGACGGGGGTCCGGAGGATGGCGTCGTCCGCGACGGGGGTCCGGACGTCAGCGGCGGTTGAGCAGGGGGTCCGGACATCAGCGGCGGCTGAGCAGGGGGTCCGGACGTCAGCGGCGGCTGAGCAGGGGGTCCGGACATCAGCGGCGGCTGAGCAGGGGGTCCGGACGTCAGCGGCGGCTGAGCAGGGGGTCCGGACGTCAGCGGCAGCTGAGCAGGGGGTCCGGACGTCAGCGGCGGCTCTGGTGGTGGGCAGACTGCTGCCTGAGGCTCAGGTGGTGGGCAGACTGCTGCCTGAGGCTCAGGTGGTGGGCAGACTGCTGCCTGAGGCTCAGGTGGTGGGCAGACTGCTGATGGAGAAGGCGGCGAGGCGGCCATGTTGTGGAGGTCGGCCTTCCCGTCCAATGAGGCCACGAGCAGGTCCTCCAGGGCCTCCCCCCGTACAAGACCGCCTAAGCGGGGAGCGAAGGCCGTTCGTCACCCCACATAGCCCCCCCAGAAAAGTTCCTTGGGGAGACTGTCGGCCGTCTTGGGAGAGGTGCCACTGATGAGGGCCGGCATCTCCTCCTCCTCCTCCTCGTCACTCTCGTAAATGGCAGTCTGCCCCCTAACAGGGGCAGAAACTGTGGGGCTAGGGGGTGCAGGCATAATGCTAGTGGAATGACTATGCGGGCTAGCCCTCAGGCGGGGGGCCCTGAGTGATGGACCACTTCCCTGAACCTGAGAGTTAAGGTAGGAGGTTAAACAACTAGCCGGTTTGCTGACTGGGCTAACCTGTGTGTTGGCTGGGGTAGCATGTGTGGTAGCTGGGGTAGACTGGCTAGCCTGAATGCTAGACGGCCTGGTACTCAAACGGGGGGCCCTATGTGGACTACCGCCCTGCTCCTGAGTATGGGGGGCTTCAACACAATAGCTAGGGAAGGTAGCCTGGATGTTGGGGAACCTAGCCAGAGAAAGAGAGATGCTACAACTAGCAGAGGTAGCTTGTGACCCAGTGTTGATGCTAGCCTGTGTGTGTGTGTGTAGCTAGCCTCTAGTCTAGGGGACCTAGCCGCTAAGCTAACCGGACTACCACGGCTAGCAATGGACAAGGTAGGGCTAAGCTGTGAGCTGAGGTGGCTGACGGGGGCGTGGGAAACCCTACCGGAGGAAGGAGAGGCACTCTGGTGCTGCAGTGGAGTGAGCTGAGGCGGCGTTCTTCTTCCCCTTCCTGGGAACGGAACAAAACGCATCCCCTCCTGTTGGCCATTCCGCAGGAACTGGTGTAAGCGCTCCCCAATAAAGGGCTCCACCCGATCCATCCGTCGGAAACAGTCAGTCCCCAACCATCCTTCCAGATACCGCCTACCCCAAACTTCCTCGTCGGAGCTGCCACTCTCCCCGGGTCCATCGTTGTACCTTCGCTGTCTCATTTTTGAAGGTCGGTAAATCTGTCACGTCGTTAAGGAGAGACAGGCGCGAAGGTTCCAATAATCCAATATACTTTATTTCTGAATCAAAACAATACTGCCTCGTGGTGCAAAGCGAGGACACGTTCAGATCATCCAAAGGAAAACGAATGACATGAAGACACCACAGGAAACATTAACCGACAAGAGACAAGGGGAGAACAACCTGGTTAAATACTAACACAACTGATTATTAACTCAAGACATCTGTGACTAACAAGGACTACAATAATATACACCCAAAACCCCTAATACCCGAACTAGACACAAGAGGAAGGCAAAACAACACATACAGAGGGATCACAAAGACAATGCATAAACTCTATTCCCCGTGAAAACCCAGCCCACCTACAGGGCTGGATGTGACAATTATTAAATATGATTTATTGCATAAATAGCCTAAATATGACTGTAAAAAAATAATTAAAATAACAACCAGAGGTAGCGTATATATAATTTTTATTGCATTTATAATTTAGTTTTGTGTGTGTGTCTGTTTCCAAAATATTTTCAAAATAAAGACAAACAAGACAAAGCTGTGCAGTTTGTTTCATTGAAGGTCAGCCTTGGAAGTTGTTTGTCACAGACTTCCTACTTACATATCGTGCTACCCCTCATGCAACTACACAAGTTTCGCCTGCTGAGTTGCTCCACGGCCGTCCTTTAAACAGAAAATTAAATATCAAAGGATTCCCTACACGCACATCACACCTGCAGTGTGAGGATCTAAGAAAGACTGTGGGTCAGAACCAAGAAAAGTCCAAACAATACACAGATAAGCATCGTGCTGCTCAGCTGCCAAAGTTTCAATGTGGTTCATATGTTCGAATCAAGAAACCAGGGATCTCCAAGAAAGGCAGGTTTAAATTCAGTCAGCCCTACAGAATAGTGGCTCAAAAAGGACCTGCTACCTACCAACTATCTGATGGACGGGTCTGGAATGCCATACACCTCTCTGCTGCCAACCCAGCCAATACGCCATTGCCTACTACTGTGGCATTTCCAGAGGATGCTTTTCTGCCATCTCCATTACCAGTACCTGCTCCTGCCATCACACCCTGCAGGTCTAGAATGAGACGCCCCCCTGTGTGGTCTAAGGACTACAGCATGTTAAAAAAAAATATATATATATATATATTTTAAAAAAAGGGGGGAGAATAAGGAGGAATAAGATATGGACTGTGGGATGCAATGTTACAGTACATTTTGTTGGAATGTTACATTTTGTTGGAATGTTGCATAGGTTGTTAAAAGGTATTGCTAATATGGAACGTATCTGGTACACCTAAACATACAAAGACAATGTCTAAGTAGACATGTCATGGGAAGTAGTATAAAGGATAAGCAGATTCCAAGACATTTCTATGGTTAGTTAGTTGTTAAAGTAAACTGTTGAGTATTCAAATAATAACCAGTAACTACTAAGTTGGTATTCTCGTATACCTGTAGATACATTCTGAATTTGTACATGGTTTGCTTAGGATTAGAGTGTGTTTTAAAAAAGAGAGATATGTGGTAAAGTGCAATGTACACTGCTATACCTACGGTGGCAGTAGAGAGAGAGAAATGGAGAGAGGAGAAGAAGTACGAGATAAAAGTGGGTAATTGAAAGTACGAAGAGTGTCCTAGTTTTTCTTTAAGTTGACTACATAACATTGTTCTTTGTAGATTATTCTATGTGGTTGTGTTTTGTAATTATATGTGTGTTTGTACTATATATCTGGTTTTTGGTTGCATTTTTGATAATTGATGATGCCATGTTGCCTAAATTTATCTCTGTTGGGATTACTTTACAAAACTCTGAATTGAGAAACATTAAGGTCAAACTGCAATCTCCTGTTTGTGTAAGGTGTTATCTTTTTCAATTTCAATCTTTGTTTCAATATGCACTGTATAGTACATGCCATATGAAATGTTTAATTATTGAATATATATCTTATATTTGAATGTCTCAACATTCTTCTCACCACTGATAATGGGCTTTGGACTTGAGACAAAATTGTTGGTTGTTCCATTTTCTTTCATTTTGGACACCTCATACATTGAGTGACAGAATACCCTAATTTTCCATGCTATATTTACATCAGTAGTTCTTACTCCTTGTCCTGGGGACCCAAAGCCATCTCACAGTTTTGTTGTAGCCCTAAACTAGTTCACCTGATTTCAGCAGCCAAGAGCTTGAAGAGTATTTGATTCAGGTGTGATAGCTCTAGGATATATATAATACAGGGGTGGGCAAACTACGGCCCGTCGTGTCCTTTGATCTGGCCTGTGAGGCGTTTTTACCCTCCACAGTCTTCTGAAGCTCTAGAGCGTCAAGCGTGATTTTGTCGCGATTATCTCGCAAAACGTAAAGAATGAGTGTTGGGCTCATCCATGTGGGTTTATCAGAGCTGGAGCAATCGCACATCGAAGTCGGTCATGTTTTTTTTACTTTTCCCTTTTTTCCTAAACACATTACAGACAGGAAGTAGGATGTGAAAATGACAACATTGCAACTCTGCAATGATGTAGGACATCATCCTGCACAATACCAACACTGTGACAATATGGTTGTAAAGAGGGGGTTCCGCTGATTAAATAATGCCAATGCAAATAATGAGGAGTGGTTTGTCCATGTGGATTAATGACAGCCGGAGATATCCCTTCTGAAAGTTGGGTACTTTTCACTGACTATATTTTGGTAAACTAAGAACATTACAGTCAAACAAGGAAATGGTGTTACAAAACAAAATATTTGTTTTCTGTAGGATACCAAGGGGGTAGGCTTTCATCCAAAAGTTGTTGCTACTATGGGGCGATTCGGATGCTACCTGGCTATCACCTCACGTTAGCATTCCATTCAGTTTAGGGGTAACTTTGACAGTTAAATAAATTGAAATCGGAAGCGTTTAAAGACTCTATTGGTCCATTGTTTATTTCTAAATAAACAGGACAATATATAAAAATCTCAATTACCTTGTACCTCAAGTTATGGCCCTGTATCAGCTGTTTTTGTAAAAATATGCTAGTTCCTGTGTCATAACCACGTGACTTCCTGTCGCACAGTAGATAAATTACCAGGTGTTTCCCAATGTCAAGGAAGGATCCTTTGAAGTCGGAATTTCAAGGATGCTACGTCATCAAAGTCCGTCGAAGTACTGTTCCAATCAGCCGCGGTCGGTGGATCTTAATTGGGGAGGACGGGCTTGTATTACGCTCGGAACCGGAGTGAATGGAATGGTGCGCAACGAACAAAACCAATTGTTTTTTTGATTTGCACACATTCCATTCACTCCGGTTCTGAGCGTAATACGAGCCCGTCCTCCCCAATTAAGATCCACCGACCGCGGCTGGTTCCAATGTCAAGGATCCTCCAAATTTCAACCAAGGACTGAGTCCTTCGTTCTGAGAATTTCCCATAGATAATAAATGTTGCATGTGTGTATCCTTCGCGCTCTCATATCACCCACAATCCTATGTGCGAGGCTTTCCCGGCTCGTTTAAAAAATAAAAAATGGCGGACGTTAGTGGAGCCGGAGCAAAATGCTTTTAAATGCAAGTATCTTTAGTGTTTAACGTTATCATACATTTGTTAAAATGGTAGTATATGTAATTTAAATGCCAGTACAAACTGTTGAATTGCAGCGCCGAATGCGGACCTTTTCACTGAATTAATGACGTGCTCTTGCTAGCCTGTTCCATTACGTTCCATTTACGTGTTCTTCGAATGCTAAGGAGTCTCGCCTAGCCTCTGAAGGACCTGACTTGGAAAGATCGGTCCTACCAAGGAAGGATCCTTGACATTGAGAAACAGCTACCGTATAGTCCAGTAAGCTCACAGGAAATCGGGGAGACGTGGAGGCATACAGTCAAGGAAGAAGCACATCGGAACAAAATATTTCAGCAACATTTTGATTGATTGGAAATACTTCAGTATGTGGCAGGTGGGTGAATTCATATAAAGTAGCATTTATCCAAGAACAACTAGGATATTTTAAGAAAAGTAGGCTATATGTTGTTAAATAGTGAAGTAGGGGTAAAGAGGTATACCTATATTCACGGGGTACAGGGAAATTATACAGGCAATTGAAGAAACCAATCTCAATGTCAATCGCGGTTAACGTTATTCCTTTATTTATTATGAATATTATTATTCACAGATATACACATGAAGATGAATGTGATCCCTTTCATTGCGTTCAGAAAGCATCTACAAAATATCCTAGCCTACATAACCAAATGTGAAATAATGAAAAACGTTCTGTTCAAGTGTTTTTACGATGATTTATTAGCCTGCTGAGCTCACAACCCTGCTAGCACAGAGCTGACGGGCCGGGGGTGGATACAGCTGACGGTATGCTAGCTTTTTGGTCATCGTTTAACGGGCGCTCCAGTGTTGGAGCCTGAGTGGTCCAACGGTGGGTGAGCAGTTTTAGGCAGAGATCCTCCGGGAAACTTAAGCACTCATACTGTATATTTGTATATATATAATGTGATATTTAGTTAACATGTATACCTAAATCATATGCTGTTGCAGTTATGTATGGCAGAAGTTACTGGACCAAATGTAGGCAATTAGGCATGTTTTTATGGACTGTCTGAGTTCATTTGATGACAGCAATCTCTGTGATGATAGTGATAAGTTATGATATGAGAACCACATCACATTCCCAAATAAGGCAGTTAGAGTCTCCTCTTATCAGGTTGAACATAGCCATGGTTACAATGTTCATTTTAGACTATATACATCTTGTTTCTCTGAGTAACTCGCAAGTTAATCTATTTTTGGATGAAGAGGTATTTCTCTTGTAGAGCCATCCTCTGCCTGAGAAAATCTTCCTGTCTGTGAATCAGTCCATTCCAGCAAACCCCAGTCTGTGAGCCAGCATCCATCTCTGAGCCTTCTTTTACCTTTGAGCCATTGTCTACCTTTGAGCCGTCTTTTACCTCCGAGCCATCTTCTACCTGTGAGCCATGAGCAATATTTTATATAGTGAACTACTGAAGATCACTTTTATATATTTATTTATCACAAGTACAGCAATGATGACAGAAAAAGGTACATAGCTAAATCTTCTTCCCCGTACCCTCCCCCTTCCCATCTCTATATCTACTCCACCCATTTCCCCTACCCCGAAACCCCACACACAACCTCCAGACAAAAACACATCACACGGACATACATTTATATCTAATTTACAATACTAAGATTAATACTAATACTAACTTGGTTTAAGGAAAATCTGTGGGAAGCCTCTGCAAACTGTTAAAATATGAGAAAAATTACTTCCACTTGTCAGAGAATCTTTGGCCAACATTTGTCTCGGGCTTTGCTGACCACAACAGTATTGTTTTTTTGCCATAGTTATGGTTTTCAACTCTTCAGAACCATTCATAGTTTTTCCATCTGTTCCTGGCCGTCAAATGTGTCCGGCCGGGATTTCGAAATCAACCAAAATGTCTGGGATTTGGCATTTGCTTTCTACAGTCGTCATTCATTGTGTGCGTTTTTGAGGATTTGTATTTACCACCCACTGCAGGTGTCCGTCTGCCTTCCACTCCCACTGTCCTCTTTTTTGAAAGCTAAAATATGGTCACCCTAAATTATCGTAATTATAAAATCACAGGGTACATTACACACTTGTCTATTGTTTTCTTTCAGGTTTTGAGAGATATATTTAGTGAATGCTCTTGAGGAATTCAAGGACAGACTGACAAAATTTGGGAGAACAGTGGATGGTCTCCCTCGATCCAGTACTGCAGAGGTGACTTCGTGCTACCCCTAAAAAACTACAGCGATCTGGATTACCAGGAACATAAAATGGAGGACCATTAAAGTCAAAAGGACTCCTTAAAACTCAATAGCTTAGTTAATTTCATTATAAATACAGTAATTCCTTTAAATAACCCATTACAAATCTCTGTTTCTATTGAAATAATATATTTTTTCATTCGATCTATTCTGTATTTCTGGATTACCTATCTGGCTGCCATTGGTGGGTGTGATGTCCAAGTTACAACCAGGCGGATAATGGCAGCTCCAACTTGGCCCCACTGGAGCCCCATAAGGACGCCATGCCAATCAGTCGATGCCTCGGTCTAAGCAGGTTTCTGAGCACAAGCAGCTCAACACGTCTTGAATGACACACCCCCAAATGCGCAATTGCGGTCTGGAGACTTGACAGTGTGAATTTGTTTGTAAATGCAGCCATAGAGGGCCTGGTCTGGCTCTCCATGTTAATTGGTGTTACACATCTGCTAAGAGGCAGTCAGGAAAAGCCAGATCCATCCCAGGCCCAACCTCAATCTCAACCAGACTGTTCACCCCATTTCCCTCCAGGATGCGTTACAGGTCTCTATGCACCCGAACCAACAGGTTCAAAGGATGCCCACCAACACCTCCTTGCCTGTGCCGATGAGCTGAACCACGTCAATGGGGCCGCTTTGACGGGGGCAACAAACAGGTAGCCATCAATGTTGTGCCCCCCCTCCCCTCACACGCTACAATATTACTCTACAATATTACTATTACTACACTGCACAATCTACACATACTGTATACATCTGTCTATATTGTTCATACTGCATGTCCATGTGTTCTGCTCTGATAATGCTACTGTTAATATACTGTGCATCCTTACTGTAAACCAGTGTTTCTCAACTCCATTGCCCTGCATGTTTTAATGTCTCCCTGCTCCAACAACTAATTCAAATTAAATGGAGACAAGCTTCTATGCACATAAATACCTGGTAGCCTCAGTGGTGAAGCTATGAGATGTATAAAATATGCAGGATCGGAGTTGAGAACCACTGCTGTAAACCATAGCACTTAGTGCAGTGTAGACAGTAGTATACAGTTAACCATGTCATATACTGTTTATACGACAATCCCTGTCTATACTGTACTTTTTTGCACTTCTGGGTAGACACTAACTGCAATGAATTGTCTCTATACTCGTACTCTGCACAATGAAAATAAGGATAAATCTAAAGTAGAGGTCGACCGATTATGATTTTTCAAGGCCGATACCGATTAACGGAAGACCAAAAAAGCAGATACCGATTAATCAACCTATTATTATGATTTTTTTGGTTAAAACAAAATGGGAATAGTTCTGTCAGAGCGAAAGCAGTGAACCCCTATCCACAATTCTAAACTAAAACTAACCATGTGAAGCTTACAAGTGATTATATGCAAATTATTTTAATTGATCCCCTTTCATGATAGCTACAAACTTACCATAGCTTCTATGCAAACACAATTTCCTCCAGACTTCATGCTACAGTTTAGGACAGGTGGACTGTCGCTCACGACAGATAGGCTGGCTGCAGAGTTTCCACGTGATTTGCTATCTAATTATAACACTAGAGGAAGTGGTTTCTCTCCAAAAAAAGCATCGGCCATAATCGGCGAGCAAAAATGCAGATTAATAATTATATTGAAAACTCATATTCGGCCATGATTAATCGGCCAGTCTGATTAATTAGCCAACCTCTAATCTAAAGATGTCTTAACCTGTAGGCTAGTGATTTTGAATATCTGTCATTACCAATTTATACCACATAAGTTATAAAACCACATGACATCTACTGTGTGTTTCCATAATAAATATTGCTTTATTGAAACTTGTCAACCAGTGTTGGCCAAAAACACATAAAAAGATATGTTGCAGATCCTGCTTCATCGCTGCAACGAGATCGATGCTCTTCCTGCATCCCAAGTCATTCCCGCCAGTGAATCAGCAGGACATCCAGGGCTGTTCTTCTTCTAAGGGACCGTTAGAAGAAAGGAAGGAGTCCGTGCCATTGAAGATCCCCCAGCCTAACCAGTGAACCTTGGCTGCTAGGCCAAGATTGGCCCCCATGGTCTCTCTGGCCCCTCATCCCCACGACGAATGTAACTGCTGCCCATGATCCAAATCACTGGACCTGTTAATAGCATACAATCAGAACATTGTTTTATTATTGTCAGTACACATATGTTAACACACAAGGTTCATTTATTATTTTACCCTCTTATGTTTAATGTGTTGATTTCCATATTTGAATTTAATCTAAATTATACTATAGCTACATGGCTTACCTTTGTTGTTAGGCATGGTGTAACAAAGTGCAGTTAACTCACAGTCGTATTTGAACCTATGGGGAAAGAGAAATGAAAAGGGCAACCATAAGTTATAGGATTTTCTTGGTGACATTTGTTATTTAATCTATTATCTTTCTATTATTTAACAGGCCAAAGCAAACGCTTTTGTCCAAAACGATTTACTGAATAACTTTTTATATGACTGATTTCTCATGTAATGTTGATAACAGTTAACGCCATTTTGTGGTTATATTCGGCGACCATTAACGTTATACAACATGTGCATCAATTAACTATGTTAATTGGTGTCCAGCAAGCATGTTCTTTACCAATGCCTAATTTCATCGTGCTTAAATGATGTGTAAAATATGCTCTCCCACTGCAGTTAAATGACAGTTTTGACTTACATTAGCAGTTTAAGTTTAATTACTAATGTTAACTAGCCTGTGCCTATCTCCTACCTATTGGGTATGAATTCATATCACAAGTTCTTGAATATCATGGCGTTATATTTTAAAATACATAAATACCATGCAAAATGACAAAATAATTAATCATAATACCCACAAAACGTTGCAACTATGCTGTCTCTACAAGATAAAAATTAGTGATTCTCTTTGGCTTCAACCTCTCTCCATAGAAATGAATGAGATGGTGTTATCCAGTAATATATATCAATGCAGGATACACACATAACTGTGTAAGGGGACGGGGTTAATTGAATGAAATAACATTTCCTATGTTTCATGCATCGTTATAAAATTTGGCCCTTTTGGTTTCAAAAAGCTCAATGTGGCCCTCAAGCAAAAATAATTGCCCACCCCTGATCTAATACATGGAATGGCTGTCCCCAGGAAAAGGATTAAGAACCATTGATTTACATATTTGGTATAGCTGGATTCAGCACAATCCCACCTTTCCAACAAGCTATGATGTGTTTTTATGACAATCCTTGACTAAGTAACCACAAAGTAAATGAAAACAGTCTGCATAGATATTGATTTTTGGGATGTTCACCTATTTTAGCTATTTTACCTATTTTTTATTTGTTTATAGATCTCCATTTATTCCATACATCAATAAATTCCCATCCACTCTTTTCTACTAGGTAAAGCAACTTCCTGACTACAAATCTGCCAAGGTTCAAAGCTCTCAGAGCTTGTGTGATTGATCTGCATTCGTTTTAATGTCTTAACCCCCATACGGACAGGCTATATTTTAGTCCTTTTTTGGTTTTGGGGTGTATAACAATATCTGTTAATTTAACAATCTTAGCAGTCAAATATTTTTAGCCAAGAATCCATACATGGGAGACTTATCGGAAGAATTTATA
Organism: Umbra pygmaea; assembly: GCA_016801145.1. Taxonomy (NCBI): domain Eukaryota; kingdom Metazoa; phylum Chordata; class Actinopteri; order Esociformes; family Umbridae; genus Umbra; species Umbra pygmaea. The sequence goes on along the minus strand of JACXGM010016427.1, from coordinate 5,335 downwards.
TGAAATGAGAAATTCAAATTATAAAGGTAAAACACAAATAAGCCCAAATGTTGATTATACAACTAACCAGTGTTATCATATTTTTTATACCTTAATAATAGGCAGGTTGTAATTAGGCTACCAATCTGGCAGCTTTGAAGAGTGTTTGTTGAGTCCTGGTTAGACTATGTGTGTTTGTTTGCCTTTGTGTGTGTGGGTGTGTCTGTCTGTGTGTGTGTGTGTGTTGTAGTAGTAGTAAATAGAGAGAATGGGAGAAGGAAGTTTTGTGAGGTGAATCTGATCACCACAGATCCAAATATTCTCAGCTGTTGCTACTGTCATATGATGCACTGTCTCTTCATGTGGCAGATTATGTTTGGCACATTGTATGGGTCACTTCTAATATCATAACAAGGTAATAAAATGTGTAATCAAGTGATGACTGATTAACAGTAATGTACTGTAAATGCTAAATGCCCTAATACATGTTGATACTACAGCAATGCAAAATATAGGCTCTTAACCTGGCAGTTTTCCACATATCATGTAAGACTCGATTTCTCAATTTCGTTGCACAAAACTCTCCAGAAAATGCCATATAATGGTTTATTTTTCAAAAAAAAAATTCATAAAGGCCCCGGACCCCCTAGGGAGAGCCCCCCACATAACAAATCCCAATTTAACCCCTGGAGACCTTAGAGATGAAGAAAAACATGGTTGGGTTTAGATCTACCTCCGGTACAGGTACCTCAAAAACAAATTAAAGCCTTTTTTGGGCATTTGTCACTAGCCTACATGTCGTCCCGGATGATATGAGACCATTTTTGGGTAGAATAGACACTATTGAACATTTAGCTACCCATAGCAAGTTTGTTGTCAGTTGGAATCATTTTTGTGTTATAGTTCAATTTGCATAGATAGGTATGATATGTATATTGTACGTATTCATTGATCTTAAAAACGTTTTTGAAATACATTTATATTTTTCTACTGACTTTTTGTAGATGGTTAAAACATTATAAAACCTGCCTTAGCTTAGAGTTTACTATCCTAATTAAATTAAGTCATTAAACACTTTGCATTGACTTTCGGGCTGTTATTTTGAAGGTTCTCTTCATACTGAACATATGATGTCATCTGAAGTGTTGCTAGCAGATTGCTAGTTGTGACACTACTACTCTCTGTGCTGTGCCGGGCGATAACAACTGTCAGTTAAAGAGGATGCGTGTTGGTAAGTTTCGAGTCTGTAAAAGACACGCTGTTTGTCTATATTGTAATGGTAATAATAATTCTGTCCAGACATATATCGTAAACAAATGTCTCATGTTTTTTTTGCTGTGATTAAAGTCGTTCGTATCTTCGTCACAGTTTCTCCGTAACATGCTGAGTTCGAGCAGTGGTATAAAGTACGATTTTTAACTACTGTAACTACAGTACATGGCTCTATGGATTTACGGTTACACGTATTGTCAGATCACATTAGTGTATTAATTGATCTGGTTGGTAATGTTAACATTACAGGTTATCGAGAAAGCTGATATGGCAGCTGCCGGTATACAAGTGAAAGATGATATTTGCCAGCAATGGAGTAAATTAGTTAGCTTGGTACAGTAGTTGGTTAGTGACTTACCATTTTGCGTTCGTTATCCTATGGAAGTTTAGAATTTACCATTTAAGAAGTTGTATGTAGCATTTATTAATATAGTCACGTGTTTAAAGAAATGTCCATGGGCGAACAAACTGGGCCAAACGAAAAGTTAAAGTGCACCTACTGTTCGATTTAACAATTTGACTTTAAATCGTGGATTAATATATTCTTTTTTATTATGTCTTGTCAAAAGCTGTGTGTATATATGTATGACTAATAAGTTGCTTCAAATGACAGGGTGTACGTTTGACCTCAGGGTTGATAAGATGGAATCAATCAATTCCATACTTTCAAACAAAGACGTTTGTGTTGCATCAGGCGACATTGGTCAATAGATTTTAAAATACCAGAATGTATGGGACTGGTAGGGTGTAAGTAAGAGGAGGTGGTATGGAGTAGGACGAGGCATGATCACATAGGTTTAAATGCCACATTGAGAATAGTGGCATAACATGCTAGCGCGGTGAAGTCAACTTGATGTTTGACGTTCGTCGGTTTTCGCGGATGTTACCTTTAATAGCTCCGTGGCAGTTCTTTGATCTCTTTCACTTTTAGTTTTAGTTTGTAGAGCTAATTAAGACGGATGTTTTACAGTTTTGACCAACTCAAAATCACCAAAAATTACGACGCAATAAGAGCGCCCAAACTGAATTTCTGTCCAACATGATAGGTGTAGTAACTCAGCTAACAATTTTATGTTCTGGGAACGTTCTGGGAACGTTAGTTTTTGGTTCCCAGAACGTTCCCTTAAGGTTCCCTATTGGTGACCCAGGAAAGTTTTCTTAACGTAAATAGAACGTTCCCTTAAGGTTATGGGAACGTTCTGGGGACCTACTCGAACAGCAGAACCTAAAAATAACCTACAGGGAACAATCCCAGAACGTTCTCCATAGGTTATAAAATTAAATTCTAAAAATAACCTACAGGGAACGTTCTTGTTTGGTTCCCAAAAAATAACCAGATGGGAACCATAAGGGAACGTTAGGGGAACGTTCTGTGTTTGCGGGGAAGGGACCATGTAAAAGTTATTTACCTTGAAGAGGAGGTCTTCTCTGTAAGCATATTAATGCTTCTGTAGACCATTTTTGACCTTGTATTTCTCATTGTTTGTAATTTTTTTCGAATTCTTTGTCATTAACAATACAGACCAATTAAAATTTGAAAAGAAAATGACTTTTTGTCATAAATATATTGTGGCATGAGTCACTTATTCATAAAAGTATTCACAAAACATAAACAAAATGACTTTCTCATTCTAATTGCTGTAGTAGTTCACATTTAAAGGGTCCTAGTAACTACAGGTGAGAATTTGGTCAAAAAATTTGCGTGTATGGTGTTGGAAACAGTGGAGCATGTACTGTTTTTCTCCAAGAGGTATGATGTTGATAGGGAGATATTTTATAATAAGGTTAGGGAGGCTAAGTGGGGATGGGACCTGGGTGGGGTGCTTGGGGGCGGAGGAGGAAAGGAGGTTGTGCTAAAGGTATTATTTATTTTTCTTAGGAACACAGGGCTTTATAGGAGGATATAGCAGGGAGGATGTGACCGGCCTTACACTACAGTGCAGTAGTTGGCGGTATATGCACCTTAAGTTGGATGCGATCTGCCAATAAACTGAAAGAAGAAGGTTTGTGGTAGAGAACTGCAAACAAAAAATCAGGAATCACAAACAAGAGCTAGCAGCGTAACCGCAAAGTCTGATTAGTGAGAAAGCAACGACCAACAGTTTGTTTGCAACTTAGAAGTTTTAATTTTGACATTAAATGTTTTTTGCTTCATTGAGTTTCATTTCCTCTCAAATAATATTTTTGTTCGATATTCAAAAAGTTTGGTTTGACAATATTGGCACACATCTGTTTCCATACACCCCCCCCCTACACACTATATTCGGTGGTGCGCAATACAGAATGTTTTTTACACAATATAACTACAGTCATTATTTTTGTTCTGTACAGTCGTTATAGACCAGCTATTCCTAAAGTGGAATACGAAATAAATTGTGGTTCAACATGCATTTCAATATTCAAACGTGCCTATACGTTATTAAAGAGATGTTTTCATATCTGAATAGTCCAGTCTCACTGGCGAAAATCATCTTGAACTAGTGTCTGGATAAATATCAACTTAATGTCAAATATCAAATATGCTAATTGGCATCCAACCAGAAAAACTATAATTGTTTAAGGGTGTGATTCTTCCGGATAAATCCGGAAATCTGGCTTTTCCGACCTAAATATGAGACTCTCATAAATCATGCAAATCAGTTTTTTTTCTGGGGGAGTCACACCCCCATGCAAGGGTTGGGGGTGTGGCGTCACGGCTCTAAACAACCGCTCACTGCTGTTAACATTTTTTGTGCTTTTGATTCATGTCTTCATGTCACTCCGCAAGTAGTCCATTCATTTGTCACGGTGGAATTAGGCAGAGCTCCACCAAAGAGCCTACAATCGTTGCGGAAGGTTATGTGTTCTATATCTTAGCTGAAGCTGACAACGGCACAAAATAAATGTAGGAGAGACATAGTAGAGTTCCTATTTCGTTTGACAAGTGTAATAAATTCTGTAGTGATGTACGTGACCCCAAGACTAGGGAGCTATGGTAAAACACTCACAAACATAACCAGTCAGAGACGTTTGTATCCTACTAAAATAGCCTATAGGGACCTATGTTTTGCGCAATGGAGAACACGGACGGAACCGCGGAATCCAGACATTTACATGGAATTCAGCTATATATATTTAGTATGGATTACACAGGATGCACCAAAATGAAATTCTTGGCCGAAACCAAAAACCGAAAAAGAGGAAACCAAGGCCGAAAACCGAAACACCAAAAGAAATGATGACGTCACACATGTAACATTCAGTAATTGTGTGGCGGCCTGGGAAAACCCTTGACTTTCTGGGCTGAATACATATTTGGGAACTACAAACTTTCCTGAAAACAAATCTGTTTGAATCACTCAGATATCTTCATCACAACTGAAGTTACATCATTTTAAAGTTGACATGCGTCACAAAGTGATCAGGGAGAACTGCATTCAAAGATTCCATTCTGTTTTATTCTGATTCTATTGTGATGCATGAGGGAAGCACCGACCCTCAGCTCGACTGTTTCAAACAGATTATCTATCTAGGAGCTATTTTTTTAAAACATTACCTGCAGATATTGGTTGCATTCAATTAAAACCATTATAACAAATTATTATGCTCAAAAAAATATATTTGAATGTATTGAAGAAGTTTCCAAAAAATGTTAATGTCATTGCGATTACCGACGGTTAAACGTACAATATGTAGTTTTTGGCTGCTAGGGGTCTCTCAATCAAAACAATAGCAAAATATATACTTAGATGACGTCGGGAAGTAGCGTGGAGTCATGGGTTTTGTTATCGTCGTTAATGAAAACCTTCCAATCTAGCATCTCCGGCAGAAAAAAATTTCACTGACAAAGTAATGTATTGTTAAAAATATTATAACTTTATTCACGTTATGTTTAGCAGTTTCCTGGAACTTAGAGCAAATAGAGCAGTCAAAGGTTATATGACGCCATTGACGGAAGACAAAATGAAACGTCCCGTGTCTTCGAATTATATTACACATTTCTCTGGGTTTGAAAGTTGGTGGAAACATTTAGGATAATGTAAGTACAAAACCAAGAAATATATATATATATATATATATATATATATATATATATATATATATA
>JACXGM010016426.1:0-20474 GCA_016801145.1 Umbra pygmaea | reverse complement strand
CGAGTCCCAAAAAGAGGGCCAGTTATCTACAAATTCTATCTCCTGTGACGGGCAGAACACCGTCTTCAGCCAGCGATTGAGTTGTGAGAGTCTGCTGTAGATCTCGTCACTACCCCTGACTGGGAGTGGACCAGAGACAATTACTCGATGCCGACACATCTTTCTGGCTAATTTACATGCTGAAGCTATGTTCTGCTTAATAACCTCTGACTGTTTCATCCTGACGTCGTTGGTGCCAACGTGAATAACAATATCTCTTAACTCTCTAGCCTTGCCCGTTTTTGATTTCGCTAGCACCAATCTCAGATTAGCCTCTACGTCGGTAGCCCTGGCCCCAGGTAAACACTGTATAATCGCTGGCTGATTCTTCAGTCTAATATTACGGGTAATGGAGTCACCGATTACTAAACTTTTCATTTTGTCATCTGTCCTGCTTAGACGCATCTGCCGCTCAATCCCCAAGAGAGACGACTCAGGCCCTGAATCAGAGTCAAGTGGGGAAAACCGGTTGAAAGTGTCTGTCGGTGGTACAGAATTCGACACCAGCCGAGTAGGAAGACGGCGCCCTTTACCAGCAACCATGAGAAAATTGTCCGGCTGCAAGGACAGTGCGGGGGAGTTAGGATAGCTACTACTATCAACACTGCCTGGTGGCTCAGACGCGTTCTTATCGTAAGCTACACTGGGATTTTCCTTTTCTGGCAACTGCGTCTGAAGCCGAGCCTCTAACTTAGCTATCTTAGCAAGAAGGAGAGAACAGCAACTACAGTACGACATGCTACTTAGCTTTCGACTGGTCGCAGTAGATGAGAGACTCCTCTGTTGTCCAATAGCGTCCCGGGGTAGACACTCGATTTCGAGGCGGAAGTTTCCGAAGTAGTTTCCCAAGGCAGAAACTCTGTGTGTCCAAAAATAGCGTCTTGCTATGTTGCTCTCCAGAAACCAGAAGGTTTGAAGCTGAAAGCAGAAAATCTGTCAAACAACAACATATCTGAATCTAAGCATAAAGTTTGAGCAGAAGCAGAGCAAATCGACTTTGACAAGGGCAAAATTGTGATGGTTTAACAACTTGGTCAGAGCATCACCAAAACTGCAGCCCTTGTGGAGTATTCTGCAGTACCTATCAAAAGTGTTCCAAAGAAGGAAAAGTGGTGATTCGGTGACAGGGTCAGGTGCGACCAAGGCTCATCAATGCACATGAGGAGCAGGGGCGGACTGGCCATCTGGCATACCGGGCACTTTCCCGGTGGGCCGACGCGCATTTTGGGCCGACCCAACTGCCAACTAAAAAAAAAAATATTTGAAAAAAAAGCATTTTTCTTTTGTCCGGCCCATGAACCAGTCGATAAGGCCTAGATCCGCGGCCCATTGTTTTTTTTATTGACACTGGGCTACTGGCCCAAAACACTTTGGTCAAAAATATCATATATAGGCTAGGTTTTTTTTCTGACAGACACAGCCCATTTAACATGTAGCTCAGCGGCCCATTGGTTCAGGCATGGTTCTAGCAGGGGCCAAACATGTTCGCCTGGCAACACTATCTTATTTCGGCAACACTAACTCTGTTTTTTCCTTTCAGAATAATAGCGCTTGTTTTAATTCATTTCAAAAATCATTGTGAAGTCATTACAAAGCTAGTGAATTGTAACCAAATGCAATTGTATGTGTAACGAAACAAGAGTATATGATTGCAAAAAAAAACATTTAACATGTTATCAATTACAATGTTTCATTGAAAACAGTAACAAATAAATGCACACAGAAATTGATTTAATATATATTGTCAGTGTCTCATGTGAAAACACAATTGCAACATTCATTATTGAAATGAATTACGATCGCTATTATTCTGAAAGGACAAATCAGAGTTTGTGTTGCCGACAAAACAAAGTATTGCCAGGCGAACGTGTTTGCCAGCGAACGTGTTTGCCCCCTGCTAGAACTGGGCCTGCATTGGTTGTTTTCTTAATTGACACTGAACTGGCCAAATCATATCTTTAAACATTATTGTCTTTGGGATTTCTGCCTGCAGGGTTGCCAGATTTGGAGGTTTCCCACCCAATTGGATGGTTTTGCAATCTGTTTTGTGGGCAAAAAAGGGTTTGGGCGGGTGGATAAAAATCGGGGTGGTTTAGGATCAGTTTGGCGGGTTTTTGTAGCTGAAACACCGGCACAACAATTCTTTCTTCCTGCAACCCTCTGTTCAGCAGGCAGTCTCAATCAATCACTCACACACACACCCACTAGAGCTGTGGCTGACGTGCCCCCTAAACTCATAACAGACACTCCCAATACCTTCAACTCATGTCACACACCGGCACCACCCACAACTCAAACACACTAACGCTGCCTAACGTTTCACTTTTGGTGCTATAAAATTGCACACCCTCCCCATTTCCAACGGTCCAATTAAAAGAGCATTTTCTCAAGTCACACTGCTGAAAGATGACCTACGAAACAGGATGGGCTTACCCTTTCTTTCAAGGTTGATGCACATGCGCACAGGTCTTGCCATAATGGCTTGACATCAGCTACATTCCATCTCCCCAGACAGTTGTTGAGGAAATTTGAATCTAGTATATACTAGAGCTTTTGTGTTAATTGAAATATTCTTAATAACAATTGTTCAAAGCGATCTTCATGAAAACTTACCCCCCTAACTGTCTTAGAGGGAATAACCTAGCTCAGGCATTTTGACCTGTGAGTTTTTGTGAATAACATGTTATTCAGAATCATTTAATCAACACACCATTGTTCATGTTATTGTGTTCATGAAATGATTCTAAACAACAATTATGCAAAGTGATTCTGGTCAAAACTCCATGCCCAATTGCCTGTATTAGACCTAATTGTTGTAAATCACAGGTGTCAAACTCAAGTTTGCTATTATATTTGGTAGAGATGTGTAGAGATGACCCGTCATGCATGAATGTTCTGCTTCTGCAAAGAGTGCACCGACACCCTTGTTCTAAATAATATGTTCAACGCGATTTTCATGAAAAGCTACTAATAATAATAACCTTAATTTATATAGCACCTTTCATGTAGGAAGGAATGCAGCTCAAAGTGCTTTACTTCAATAAAATACAAATAAAATGGAAGAAATTTGCATCAATAAAAACATTTACATCAATAATAGACAAAGAAATGTAAATAGTTAAATTCAAAGCATAAAAAGCATAGAGCACATTTGCAGGCAGTCAAATAGAAATATGAAATGTAGAAGAACATATTAGAAAGTGAGAAGGCATAAAAAGCATTTGGGTGCTGACTAAGTTAAATGCTATAGTGAAAAGATATGTTTTTAACAGCTTTTTGAATATATCAATCGATGATGCTTCTTTGATATTTTTTGGTATTGTGTTCCACAGTTTGGGAGCATACTTAAAAAAGGCAGCATCTCCAATTTTTCTGCAGTCGTTTTACAACAGGCTTAACTGCCTGTCTCAGGGAGGGGCTTAACTCCTTGGTATTAATTTTTCTAAATCACTGGTGTCAATTTCAATTTAGCCTATACTTTTCTGATTTTAAAATGTATACAACACCACTTTGTTTGGAAAACAGTGATCATCGGATCATCCTTTCTCATGTCAGTTTATAAACTGATACTTTTATCAATCACTGATCAGTCTTTTACAATCCTTCTCTGTTTCTTTCCCTCTCTCCCTCTCTCCCTCTCTCCCTCTCTCTCTTTTTTGATATACAGTATTTAATGTGTCAATTCCCACTGATTCTTGCATACTCTCTACATGGCATTAGTAGTTTTAAGGAGTAGGATTTGGTATACATATTCAGGGGAGCGCAAGGACAGGTGGTATTTGTGATGTTGTGGTGGGCCGGTCTGGGCCAAAATGTCAGGGCTGATTTTTGGTCCCAGTCCACCCCTGATGAGGAGCAAAGGTTGGCCCGTGTGGTCCGATCCAACATCCAACTGTTGCTTAAATTGCTGAAAAGCTTAATGCTGGTTCTGATATGTGTCAAAACACACAGTGCATCACAGTTTGTTGCGTATGAGGCACCAGCAAAAGGGGGACCTACACAATATTAGGCAGGTGGTCAATGTTATGGCTGATTGGTGTATGTACACTCATTGGAAACACCTTGCTAGAAAAGGGGTGGTCACCTTTTGCCTTCAGAACTGACTTTTGGTCCATATTGACATTATTGAATCATGAAGTTGCTGCAGATTGTCGGCTACACATCCATGGTGCTAATCTCCTGTTGCACTACATTTGAAAGTTGCTCAAATAGATTGAGATCTGTTGACTGTGGAGGCCATTTGAGTACCATGAACTCATTGTCATGTTCAAGAAACCAGTATGAGATTATGTGAGCTTTATTACATGGTGCATTATCCTGCTGGAGGTGGCCATTAGAAGATGGGTACACTGTGACCATAAAGAGATGGACATGGTCAGCAACAATACTCAGGTAGGCTGAACTTTGATCATCCCACACCCAAGAGGGGTTGCTGATGACACAAGGCTTGAAGTGGAATTGGGTGAGGAGAAAAAATGCTGAGTTTTTTAACATTTGTTTATTTTTCGTTATATTAAGTACTGCAATTAGACAATGGTAATGTTTTAATGCTTTAAATGTTGAAACACTTGAAATTAACTTCTGAGAAATCCCCAAATTGTCTAATTGCAGAAATCCCCAAATTTATATTTCAAGGTAGATCTTCTTGGTCAGGCCCATTCTAGCTCATTCACACCCTCCTGAGCTTCAGCCCCACTCATCTTTTGAATGATTTTGAAGGATCCCCATATGATTGCCACAGTATGACACCTGTGTCCAGACCAATATTACATTACTGAGACTCATTTATGGCTCTGTATTGAATACAGATTACTGATATCAGAAATACACATGTGCCTTGTCAACAAACTAAGCCCGTTGTTTAGGCATCTGTTGTGCATGACTTATTGAAATTGCAATATCACATACCAAACTGGATGGCCTTTTTTAAAAGTTATTTTGGGAAGTTTTGTCTTGTAACGTCTCTCTCTACGGTGGCTCCCTCTCCTGGTGTGTCCAGGTTCCTGCGACATTCCTGGTCTAATGATGCCTGCCCCCTCCTGTGCACCTGTTTGTCATTTGTAACCATTCCCTGTGCACTGTATATGTTCCCTTCTCTTCCCATGTCCTTTTGTGTTGTTGTCTGTTTGTAACAGACTCTCTGCTACAGGTCTTTGTGCTGCATTAAGCTGTTATCTCAAGCATACTGTGTGGTCTGTACTGCTTTTAAGTGTTGTACATTTTCTTATTTTGTCCGTTGTTATTGCTGTATTACTTGTGTCCTTCAAGGTCTCTTTAAATACCTTAAAGGACATTCCTGTGTGTTGCTCAAATCTCTACTAACTGTAACAAGTCTACCACAAAAATATTGCTACTTTCAAGGAATGACATGAAAATGGAGATATCACGTGCTACTGTAAACTGTATGGCCTTGTGCTTTTACAGTTTACATTTTGTTACTGGTTTTGCGATAGCAATGCTGACTCTTAATGTCTAATTCAATTTATGTAATGCTACCAGGGATGGACTGGGACAAAAACTCGGCCCGGGACTTTGGATGGAGCGGCGGTGGGGGGGGTGGAGCGCGTGTGCACGCACGCTTTATTTGTCGCTTCCCCCATTCGTCATTCACTGGGTTTCTCCTCATCTAAATATAGAGGAACTCTCTCTCTCAATTTGACGGCCGTGCCAGACCGCAGTTTTAGGGATGCAACAGCCAGTCTATTTCAGCCTACTATCACTTGTTTTAATACGTCCAGGACTGTAACTGGCCGACCGGCCGTCAAAATAAAATATGATGGCCCGATCGGCCCGGAATGGACCGGCCGTTCGCGAAAACTCCCAATCCTCTCGATGGCCAGTCTGTCCCTGAATGCTACACTAAAGAAATTCCACTTTATTTACTGATTCACACTTAGATAGTACAGTGCCTTGCATAAGTGTTCACCCCCCTTGGAAATGTAAACATTTTGTAGTGTGACAACATGGAATGAAATAGGATTGTATTGGGATTTTTACCATTTGTTTCACACATTTTGAACATTTTGAAGGTGCAAAGGATTGTTCATTGTGACACATAAGTTAAATCATAAAAAACTATATTTCTGGGTTACATAAATATTCACCCCCCTGATTGGAACCACCTCTGGCTGCAATAACAGATGTTAGTCTTTTGAGGAACTGTGAGGTACCAGCTTTGCACATCTGCATCCTGCAATTTTAGACCATTCTTCATGGCAAAATAGCTCAAGCTCTGTCAGGACCGTTGGTGAACAGCAATTTTCCAGTCCTTTCAGATATTCTCAATTGGATTGACTAGGCCATTCTAAAACATCCAGATTCTTGGTTATAAATGACTTCAGTGTAGTTTTAGCTGTGTGTTTAAGGGCCTCATTCTGCTGGAAGGTGCACCTCTGCCCCAGTCTCAGGTGTCTTGCAGACTGAAAGAGGCTTTCCTCAATAATTTATATTTGGCTCCATTCCTCTTGTCCTCAATCCTGCCAATGAAAAGCAACCCCGCAACATGATGCTGCCAAAACCATGCTACACCATAAGGAGGGTTTCTCAGGGTCATGAGCAATATTGGCAGTGTAAGGCCAATGAATTCAATTTTGGTCACAATATACAAGATAACGTTTTTGTAATGTTTTTAGTAAAAAAGGTGACTGTCTAAAACTTTGCTGCACATAGCTCCGGCTCATTCTTTTTGTCTGATCTTCCTCTTCCCAATGATACCAAGGTTTTATTTCTAGCATGGTCCGCAAGATATATAGCTTTTGACACTCTAGAGCATTGAAAAAGTCTAAAGGGTTAATGATGTCCAGGTAAAATTCGATGTTTCCGCTGGAAACCACTACATGTATGTTGAGAAAGTATCTTTTTGTTTAATACCTTTTGACATCCTATTAAAATATTCTGACAAGACAAAGTAGATACATTTCCCATTATTTCTGAAGTTTTGAACATGCAAGATATTCAAGGCTGCCAAATTTTTTTACCTGGAACTTATAGCAATATCATTGTCATATTCAAAAGTGGAGCAGAGCCAGCTGGCACCATTGTTTTTTATGAGAAAAGTAACCTTACCAGCCATTCTAGGAGCTAGTCATGACTACCCTGAGGCTAAAAGGTGGATAGTTGTTACATTAACATATAAAACACATCTGCACATTTGGTCAAGCTGTACAGCTGGTTTGATTTATTTAGTTTAGATGTAACTAGTTCAAAGGTATTCAACACTCTCCTCAAGGACCACCCGGCATTTCACAGTTTTCTTATAGCCATGAACAGGCGCACCTGTTTAATTAAAGGCTTGATGACTAGCTGACAAGCCTAATCAGGTGTGTTAGCTCTGGAATAGATCAAATAAATGGAATGGCTGAAGATCCCTGAGGAGAAGGTGGAATACCTGTGAACTAGCTAGCCTGCCAAGGCTTCTTTCGGGAAGATTGGATGCACAACTACAGTATGGTGACTGAAAAGGGATGTAAATGAAATAAAAAATATTAAACGTACTAAGGTACAATAATAACATTGAAAAGGCTGCTGATATTAATCTATTGATCATTATACAATCATTGTTTTAATACCATCTCCAATTTTATACATAATTTCATTAATTAGGGCCTTAAGTTACCTGTTGTTAACAAAAACATGTGCAGAGTAAAGACTAGATTCAATATTCATTCCATATTAGTGCCCATCCTTGCTTTTAAGACGTAAGACTTGGCTTTGATTTTCTTCCATTCTATTAAATTAAGTGTGGCCTTAGGGATGAGAGAGACCACTGGATAAAGCAGGCGATTCAGCAGGGACAAGGAAGATGACTTGTCAAGGCCAAATGCAACAGCCTACAGTCAGATAGATATTTAGTTACAGTTTGTGTTTCAATACTTTTCATAGCATCTTCTCCTGCATATAGTGTACTGTATATCCATTACACTGGCTATGATTCAAATGACTCCATTTCTGTATTAAAGCAATTTCTTTGAAAGCAGAAGCTTTTGGATGAATCACTTCGTTGCAGATTTTATAGTACACCTAAGTGCTAAAATATTAAATATCCATTTTCTTTTCAATCTATGAATTACTGAGTTCATTCACTTGATCTTTATATTCAAGTAGTGATATTTGAAACTAAGTTTGTGTTTAATCAGAAATGTTATCTTTTCAATACAGATAGTGTTGATTGTTTTGTTTCCACAGCATACTTCAGGAAAGCCCATGAAACTTGAATAAAATATGATAAACATTGTCTCATATTTAATGATTTAAACTTTTTTGTCCAATCTGTTCATCACAGAGCGGAAATTTGTCTTTGTCATTGGTAACATAGATACATTTACAGTTACTGCTGAAAAGCACATTGCACATTAACAGCACAGACACAAAATTATACAATTAGACACTGTTTCAAAATCATAACACACAATATTATCTTAAAAAACTGTACGATTTAAAATAATCACTGCCATTGGGAGAAACTATTTTTTATACATGTTCCTTCTGGCCAACGGAATTTTGAGTCTACGCCCTGATGGGAGCAGTTCAAATGTAGAATGAAGGGGCTGAGTATGGTCTTTAACATTTAGACTTATATCTACAGTGCTGACATTATAGTTTTATATTCTACTCAGAAAAAACATGTTGAATTAATGAGATTGTGAGCTTTTTGACATGGCACGTTATCCTGCTAGAAATAGCTAATTGAAGATCGGTCCACTGTTGTCATAAAGGGATGGACATGGACAGCAACAATACCCAGATGGGCTGTGGCAATTGTGGGCCAAATGTTTGCCAGGAAAATATTCCCCAAACCATAACACCACCACCACCAGCCTGAACCTCCCCAGGTTCTGGTTCTTAGATGACAGGGATGGGACCTGGTGTGGTCATCTGCTGCTATAGCCCACCTGCTTCAAGGTTTTACGTGTTGTGTGTTCAGAGAAGCTATTCTGCATACCTTGGTTGTAACAACTGGTTATTTGAGTTAATGTTGCTTTTATATCACCTCAAACCAGTCTGGCAATTCTCCTTGGACCTCTGCCATCAGCAAGGCATGTTTGCCCAGAGACGGTGTAAACTGTACGGTTTTGCAGCACTTTCCGAAATACTGAAACCAGCCCGTCTGACACCAACAAACATGCTACATTCAAAGTCACTTAAATCACTTTTCTCTTCACCATTCTGCTTGGTTTGAACTTCAGCAGATTGTTTTGGCCATGTCTACATGCCTAATTTCATTGACTTGCTGCCATGTGATCATCTGATTAGATATGTGTTGAACAGGTATGTACAGTATCATGTGTACATACAGTATTAAGTAGTCTGTGCTATTTTGTCAGTCAAAGTGATACATTTGATATCAAAGCGTAAGCATTCTCTTATTCTCAAATAAACTTGTTGTATATTCATGCAGCCTGATTCCAGTGCTTGTGATTGGGTAATGGTTAATTGGAGGCATATAGTGTATACTAGCTGTCTGGTATCACAATCATTTCATGCATTAAAAGATGAGATCAACTAATCTGGTGGGTTATTCTTGTGAGTTTGTTGCAATCAAGCATGGTTTTGTCCAAATGTGCCTGCCATCTTTAGTAGCAGGCATTTTACAAGTGCCTGCTATCCAAAGGTAACTTGCAGAAGTTGGAAAGGTTGTGCCTATTAGTGGCAATCACACCTATTGTTTTAACCATGACTTGAGGAGAAACTGTGACTTAAGCTTACACAGTAAAAACTTTGGTGTTAAATCAACACCCTAAGTGTTAAATTAAAACTCCAGTGTGTATTTAGGTCCACTGGACCTATATAAACACTGAGAGTGTTAAATTAACACTTCAGTGTGTATACAGGTCAACTGGACCTATATAAACACTGAGAGTGTTCATTTAACACTGACGTTTTTGCTGTGTACATTTATTCTGGTGGCATTTGTAAGTTATACATTATTTGAACCAATGGGTGTATGTATATCATTAATATTAGACCCAAAATGTAGCAATTAGAGAATTGTACCATTAAAAACAGAAACTGAAACTGGAAATGAAAGAGAATATCTTCTATATATTATTTATTTTATAAAATGAAATCATTTAAAAATGTATTAAAACCCAACTATTGGGTCAGTTCAATCTTTTTTGATGGATTATCTTTATGCACTTTGGACATACAGTACAGCATATATCAGAAAGATATTCATGCTGTGTTGTCTCGCATGCTGCTGTGCAGCCACAAAAAATGTGGTCTAAATCGAAAGACAATTTGGATTGAATTGGTCTTTTTTTAGTTTAGCTAGACGTCAGTGATGTCGGCATTGAGTTTCGGCAGGTTCCATTCTTTAAAGCTATTTCTTCTCAGAGCCTTTAAAAATGGTGTGCCTGTACAGACAGATACTATAATAAATGAAAAATAAATATCTAAAATACCTCTAGCTAGTTTCCTAAAGAAAGGAGAATTAGACCATTCATTTAAGATTAATAATGAAAAAAGTGGTTGCCTTTGGAATCAAGAACCCCATTCTAATATCCTGAGAGAATATGTAAAAGGGGAGCTAGTGCAGGTTTCCTGATGTACACAGGGCAGCTGCAATAGGGAGCTACATTTAGAGCAGGAGACACTATGGAAGTGGGGTTAGGAGGTTAACCACCTAGCAGGGTTTGGGTTGGGGATGGTTAGTCGGGAGGTTGAGGGTGGGGTGCTAGCTACTGCTTTGATACTACTTCCTCCATCAGCTAGACTCTTCCAGAATACTCTTAGCTCCTGGGAACAGTAGCTTAAGACTTAGGAAGCCGAGGTCAATAGGCCCTATTTTCTCGACCCTGAAGCACACCAGAGGTGTGTTGCCTTTTGTATCTGCAAGTTCATTAGAGAAGCAAATGTTGTTTGGCCAGTAACATTCTCCAGTTGGCTGTGTACTGTAAAGTGCTGTTTAGAGCAATGTCGAGTCATTAGGTGAGAGATCCTTGTATGTTAGCCACACGCCTTAGAAACAGAGGGTCTAGTAACCAGTATCATGCTGTCTTAGTAACACCAAATTTCAGTTGAAATGAAAAAGGAATAAACAATAACTACACAGTGAGATTGCAGAATTATGCTATGCAGGACTCCTTAATGGGAACTTAGCAGTGATCCAATACCCTGAAAGGATTTGTGTAAATATGCTGTTTGCTGATGATCAGCATTGTATTTAATAATGTTGGTGAATATTAAATAATCTTTTGATCTTTCTTTCATTAGGCCTCCCCATGTGGGTTTGCATTTTCTTCATAAATTAAGTTCCCTGTATCATATACACATGAGGAAAATGAACAAGGACACAAAACCCATTCTAAAGATTAGTAAAAATACCAGCATATTTAAACCATTTTAATTAATTCTACAACTTTCTCTTGAAAACTGTTCTTCCCTGTCTACATTCAAGCTACACAATGTGCAAGAGTACATGGCAGATTTACACTTGTGGTATTTCAGCATATGTCATGAGGACAGTATTGCTCATGCCTCAGGGAGTCGTGTTTCATTTAGAGGGAATGCTTGCCCTGTTATTAGGTCCCACACACACGCTCAGACCATTCCCAACTCACCTACAACTCATAAAATCATAGGTACAGTATCTTGAGAAATATTGATTCCTTCCCAAAAGAATAATAATAATACACTTTGTTCTAACCAGTTCACATTTTCATTATTATGAAAATATTTTTAAATGAACTTGAGTGGCCTTGTCTAAAGATAAGGATTTAATGAGAAACTATTACAGTGGCTTCATTTATACTGTTCACAGAAACAGTTACACACACACACACACTTTCAATAAATGTGTTATGAAAGTTATAATTTATACCTTACTTTGCATTTCATAGCCTAAAACACTAGGACAATACATGGGAGAATAAAGTTCATTAGGTATTACCTATCTAATTAGCACAAACCTATACCTCATAAACAAAGGGCTGAATACTTTCACCTGTTCACTCCCCATTAAGTCTGCATAATAATGCTAATTATGTTTGTTCATTTATAGGGCTTCATTATGTTAGGAGCAATCATTAAAGAGGCTAGAAGAGGTGAATATGTTAGAATTGTATCATCTCATCTATGCTATAATGATGGCTATTCACATCTCAAGCTAAACACAAATTTATGTCAGAGTTTAAATGCAGTGGTAAAGACATGGCTGAGAGAGCAACCCAAATGTAGCAGTGTGAAGAATATGCTAACCCTCACTATGACAACCATGTGAATGAGGAACAAATTCTGAGAGTCTATTTTTGTTTTTTTCGTCGAGCTCATCTCAAAGTGCAGCATTGCCCTTCAGTGGTTTCACTTTAGATCATATGCCAGGATACACTGCTCAGTTCCACCAGGGATGCCTTGAGCCCCCAGTCCAAAGATATGACAGTTACATTTTCCACTGTTATTTTTCTCTTCAATGCGCATCTTCTATACTGTAGTTCATTTATAATTCATCTATAGTTGAAATGCTGACTGATTCTTCCTACAGCTTCACGGCATTGTTTTGCATAGATACAGTGTGGTGATTCACTGGTCTCATGCTGCTAGGCTGTGCACACTGATTGAGAAACGCAGCTCAGTGTTGAACCCCACTGAGAGACACTGCAGGCATGGACATGCTCTGAGTTTCCATGGCAAGATGAGCCTGAAAAGAAAAGGCTACAGTAAAATGCCAGCAGACTACAGTTGTAATCCTACAGTGCCATTTTACCATGGGTGACATGTAGCCCAGATGTCCTATAGCCAATAAGGTGAGAAATATATTCATGTGTTCTTTTGCAAGGCATTTAAACCTAATCACTGTGGATTTATGCCGTCAATGGCAGACTACTGAGAAAAAAATCTCTGATCTAACAAAATGAATATTCATCAAATCCATCATGATTTATGCGTTGTGTCAGGCCCACTATGTATTTCTTTACTGTATGTGTGATTTCGATATATATTTATAGTTTTGTTTGCATACAATTTTAAAATGGTACTGATTAGGATTAGAAGAAGTGATAACTAAGTGCTACCTCCAATTTGTTTAAGGTGATATCATGGTTAGCAATAAAGAAATTTAATTTTAACAGTAATGCAGTTAATGGATGATGACATAAACCATACCAGCTAGGTACGTACAACAATGCTGAACGACATACGGTATAGTCACATTTCAATTCGGTGTGCAATCCGAATGCTGTAAATGTAATTATGGCACCAATTTCACTTTTCCTTTATTTGTATTTTTTTTTACCTCATCATTGAGGTCTCCACAGCGTCCACATGTGACTGGGCTGAGCAGGAGCTTCTAGAGGTGTCTCAAGGAAGAGCTTGGTTAACAACTTGAGGTTCAGCATAGCCTGAAGGTAAGGAGGGGCTGTTCTCCTTGCTACACTGTAGGCAAGCACCATGGTCTCATAGTTGATACAACCGGCAAGGAAGCCGGTTTAGTTTGTGGAGCAGTGAGGAGATGTGTGAGAACTTGCGCACAAGGAGGTTTACTGCATTTTGGACAAGCTGCAAGGTTTTCATAGCACAACCAGAGACCTTGACAAACAGCGAGTTGCAGTAGTCCAGAGAAGAGATAAGATCACATTATATCATTTATTATGTCCGATGTTTCAGGTGTATGTTGTTTTCTCTTCTATCCCGTTTCTGTTATTGTTGGCAATGCATTTTTGTGCAATTTATTCAGGTGGCTATTCAGTTGATTATCTCTGTATTTTATCATCTACCAAAGAGTGACATGAACACACTTATTGTACATTAAAACTCAAGTGTTTTGAAAAAAATGTAATTGAACTCATGCTTGAGTTCTGCATGTGCTAAAGCAAGGCCCTTGCAATAAATTGTTGAAAGCTCTTATCCAGATTGGTCGAACAAAAGCGCTGCACTTCATTTGCACATTGATGTGAAAGCGGCAGGTTTTTTTTAATTCCCTGCTCCTCTCTGCAACACGGTAAGGACAGTACCTTCGTGTTTCTTTCTGCTTTTCCAACCCACCCACCCAAAACAAACATCAAACCAGCTAACACGCTCACCATCTTGCCATGTGCTTGCCCATGTGAAAAGCAGTATAATATCCTGAAACCTGTCTTTGTTGACATGTTAACTTAAAGGGTCTGTGTCTTTGATCAGAGGGATCAAATCTCTGAAGGGAATGTGATTAAAAGTGACATTTTAAATGCCCAAGGACCTAGGCAGCAGAGGGATTTTCCACACAGTGTGAAGTCGTAAGCTCCTATAAGAAAGACCCCAGTGATTCTACCAATGTATTCAAACCAGGAAATACTGTGGCAAAGTGTTTCCCCTATTCTCCCTTTTTTCTTTTCACTGATAGTTGTATGCACTTTGTGCTGGCTGACTTTTAAAGCTACATGTTCCACTTTCTTAGGTTTATGCTAATTGGAATGCAAATATTCTACAAAATACTACAATTTTAAGCCTGTGGTTTTATTAGCAAAGGTTGAGAGATGACAGTGTATTGACAGGCATGGCTCAAGACTGAAACCTCAAACTGGAGACCGATTTTTTTAGGATGAGAGTTCATGGTGGCAGTAAAGGACAGGCAATATGGTCTCTGTCATCTTTACGGAATAACATTTCACGCTGGGCTATTTTGGCTTCAACTGAACACTGTGGAGTAGGCAGTCTGTGAAACCCTATGTGCCATTCCCTGCCAGTAAAAATCCTTCATTCCACTTTTGGGTTGTGTTCATTGCAAGAGCAGTTCACTCAAACAGAGCAAAGAGCTGTAGTGTTCAATGCACTCAGTAAGCTTTAAAGCCTGTCATTATAAACTAATCAACCCAG
Source organism: Umbra pygmaea (assembly GCA_016801145.1). Taxonomy (NCBI): domain Eukaryota; kingdom Metazoa; phylum Chordata; class Actinopteri; order Esociformes; family Umbridae; genus Umbra; species Umbra pygmaea. The sequence goes on along the minus strand of JACXGM010016426.1, from coordinate 5,645 downwards.
CTAAGATTCCGACAGCCACTTACTGTTACGCACACAAGTCGATGCAAGATCCCTGGAGCAATTTATGATGAGACTAGTACCTCTTAGTGTTTCCTAAGTATGTTTTCTGGGGAAACATGTTATTTTAGATGACTTGATGGAATACGTACACTATCACAAACTTCCAAATTAAATAGGTTGCCTATAAATAGGCAGCTCATAGGTACTTAGGCAAATTGTAGGCCAATGTCATTGTAACAGCACTTTTAAATATCATAATGGTAAATATGTAAATGTTATGTAAGAGTTTGCGTGGCTGTTTGGAAATTACATTGTTTCATGTGAGGCGAAAGACAACCACATTCCACTTGACTTTAGGCAAAAACAAAAGGTCAGCAAGTAGCTCAAGACGGCAAGAGTGACAGGCAAATGTGTGAAGCAAATGTGTCTTGAGGCTTTGCAGCCAAACAGCTACCAGCCAATAAAACACAAATAAAACATGAACGAAGACAATATAAACACACATCTTCAACATATTGTTAATACGTTTTTGTTTATTTGTGCCACAGGTCTTCTTACCATGTTTAACACCTTATGCTTATGTGGTGTAGTCATAGCTATTGTGCATTCACTATACTCTGTGAGCAGACTCAACGTTCTCTGCCAACTACATGAGTTAACATCCATTGAAACCCTCTGCAAGTCCTTTCCCAATGATAGACTGCCTTTTTATCTAGTGGATCCTCTCTCAAGCGCTCTCTAATTAAGTTAAATTCAAATTGTTTATTGGCAAAAAAGTAGTAAAGTAAAAATAATCATATCAGACCATAGGCATCCTCTGTTTCACAAATTTGAAAGATTACCCTCGGGTCGAAGATTTAGGATGCCAGCAATATTTAAAAAAAGGGGGAAATATTTCTTCTTGCCACAGGCAGTAAACTTATTAAATGATAGGTAGTGTTGGTTATTACTGAGCAGGTCACAGTCTGTATTTATGTATATTGTTAGTCTTGTATGTACGCATGTTGAAACACAAGCAACACAAATTTCCCTAAGGGGATAATAAAGCAATCAATCAATCAATCATACTGTTAGGGCTCCCTTGGTTATCCATTCATAATCCTACTGTTTCCTGGTCTACGTGAGTGTCTGGGGAGGTCTTTTCTGTTTTGGTTGGCGCCACCACTGTGGAAAGTTCAGACAATGCACTCCACATTCCCACTCCCCAAATTCCCACAAATTTTAGGATCTGGCTAGTTTCTTTCTGAAGGCCCAGGCGAACAAATTAGCTCCCCATCACCACTAGGATTGTGCCATTGACCTCCAACCAGGAGCTGTACTGCCTAGGGGTCATGTGTATCCCCTGTCCTATGCAGCAACAATGGATATGGAAGCATATGTCACAAAGAGACCCTATGGCAGGGATTCATCCAGCCCTCTACTTCACCTGGCTCCACAAGCGGCCTGCGCCCGGTCATTGATTATAGGCCCCTTATCCTCATCACTAAGTGGTTTACACTATTAGTTTTTTCCAACTTTTTTCCAACTTGTTTCATTTTGGGCTTTAGCAAGGTAGTAGCTCTGATCATCTTGCTAATGAAGGGTGGGCCTTCCAAGCGGAAGTTGTGAGTCGGACAAGGCCTTAACCTCACTGAAGGCTCTGTCTTCTTCTGCATCAATGTTGGCTCACCACAATCCATCATTGTCTTTCATTGTGGAGGATGGCACTACCAAGCCTTGGGTTAGGGCTGTCGGGATCGTCAGCTAGGCTCCATCCTTGTGCCTTATATCAAACGCTCACTCCCACTGAGAGGAGTCGCACAGACCTCCCACCAACTGTCCTGTTGGTCTCCAGTTTATTCCAGCCATGTACTGGGCTCTCAAAGTGCTTGACAAATACCCAGCCTAAAACACCCAAAGAGTAAGCAACAACAAGTGATGCACAGTGGCTAGGAAAAACTCCCTTGTAGATGGGACCTAGAGATGCTGGACTCAAGGGGGGTGGCCTGTCCTCTTCTGAGTGTACAGGGTGGGGAATTTGAAGGTACACAGCCCATTGTAGTAAGGTCACATTGTGTATCAGTGTTCAATTAGTGTCCATAAGTGGAGATAGGAATAGGGGGGATGTGACCACAGTCTTTATGTTGCATCAACACAATTTGGTGGTCTTAGGCATGGACAAGGAGATGCGCTCTGGAGACGTACAGCTGGAGTCACCAGGTGGAAACATGGTCACCAACAGCATTGTCGTAGGCACTGGTACAGTTAGGGAGGGCACAGGATGGAGCAAAGAAGGAGTCATCAGGCTACATTGTCCTGAATCATATTCCAAGGTTTTGGGTCCTCCTAGGATCAACATGACATCAGAAACATTAGAATGACATTGGATACGTGTTCTTGCTGACACCCAAACTTTCCAGCTGGAGTGTGCAGAGTAACTGTGTGGTGGGGTTGGAGCTGTTGGAGTAAGTGGGTGGAGTTTTTATCAAGATATTAGCATGATACTAGCATGGTAACATGATGCTAGCATGTTGGTAGCATTATTAGCATGTTGCCAACATGTTTTAGCAAGATATTAGCATGATTAACATGTTGTTAGCATGATGCTAGCATGATTAGCACATTGCCAACATGTTTTAGCATGATAGTAGCATGATTAGCCTGTTGCTAGCATGTTGGTAAAGTGTTTAGAGTGGGTGGAGTAATTAGGTGGAGAGGGTAGAGTCACTGGCTAGTGTTTGAAGTGGGCGGAGAAGCTGGCTGGAGTGGGCGGAGTAACTGGCTGGAGTGGGTGGAGTGGGTAGAGTAACTGGCTGGGGTGTTTGAAGTCAGCGGAATCACTGGGTGGAGTGGGCAGAGTAACTAGGTGGAGTTGGTAGAGTAAAGGTCTTTTCACGCTTCTGCGTCAACTCTGCACTGTAGCTACGCCATCATTCCTATGGTGTCATGACCCTTTCGAAGTTCTGCGTCGGGGTTAAACATTTTTCTTTGCATCACAGTGCATTTTACCACCATAATGCTAGGAGGTGTCTCCTGTGTCTTTGTCGCTCACCACTGGAACGTTGTTTGCGAGGTGTCTGCCAGCCAGTTTGTTATGTTAGCAAGCAGATTTTAACTACCCACAAAGTACACTTGCTGGAAAGTGCTTATTTCAAAACGTTACTGACATATAGACAATTTACAAGTGTACAAGCTTTGCTTAAAGGCACTACTTTTTTGTACTTTTCCTGCCACTGAGAGACATGGATGAGAAGCTGCATTTTAGATATTTTCGGATGGGATCATCAAGGAGAGCCAATTTGGTTCAATGTTTCTTGAACACAAACTGAACCTGTCCCCACCAGCCAGTCTTCTAATAGTACTTTGTGTGTGTATATCCACCTACCTACAGTGTCATACAATGATTGCCTATGCATTAATGCTGTTTTTTTTGTACATAGTTATGCACTTGCCCATGGGTAAGCAGATGTACAATTATGGTCACTCCAGAGCCAAACGGGTGATTGATCTGTGTATTATAACTATTAGCTAGGTGATTGTCATATCAGGATTTTCCTTTGCATTTATGTGTTAAGATTTGTCTTTTTATCAGACCTGTTGTGAAGTCATGTTATTGGTCTTTATTGGCAGTAACTGTAACAAATCAGACTACCAGGAATAGTTATGGGTTTTTAATGAACAGTTAAGGAATAGAAATATGACAAGCAATATGGAATAACAATATACTGTAAATGGTGGAGCAGAGGAACAGAATCCCGCAAACAGAAAATATCCAGGGGCCAGGTACGTGTGGCATGACAATGTAAACAGCTCCGATCCGAAAAAGGCGAGAAGGTCCAAGGTCAGGCTAGGTTCGATACACAGAAAATGTATGTACAGAAGGGCAGGCAGAATAGTCTTACAGGCAGGAAGGTTCGTTATCCGGGGGTTCAAAAAATAGGGCAAATCCGAGGGGCAGAGAAGTCAGACAGGCAGGAGGAAATCGGTAAATTTGTAATTTAATTTGAAGACACAGGACTTTTCATTTTGTCGCCCGTCAATGGCGTCATATAACCTTTGACTCCTCTAGGTGCTCTAAGTTCCAGGGAACCACCAAACATAACGTGAAAAAAGTTATAATATATTTAACCATACATTACTTTGTCAGTGAACATTTGTTCTGCCGGAGTCACTAGATTGGCAGGTTGTCATTGACGACGACAACAAAACCCATGATCCAACGCTACCTCTCGAAGTCATCAAAGTACATGTTTTGCTATTGTTTTGATTGAGAGACCCCTAGTGGCCAAAAACTACATATTGAACGTTTCAGAAAACTTCAGTAGCAGTGGCAGCAAAAACTGTACTGTACTGTTAGTAGTGTCCTGTAAACTGTACTGTGACTCCAAGACACTGTCCTGTTACTCTTACGACTGTCCTGTGACAGTCAGACACTGTCCTGCACACTGTCCTGTTACTCTTATGACTGTCATGTGACAGTCAAACACTGTCCTGCACACTGTCCTGTGACTCCTATCACTGTCCTGTGACTCCCATATCTGTACAGTTTTTGCTGCCACTGCCTCTCGTAAAATTAAATGTAGAAGTAAAAATCGTCACATCGGTCAATGGATAATATAAATGGCAGAGGTGCTTTTTCTAGGATAAAAATTAAACTGTAAATGTGGCCTCTTAAAAAAGAAAGAAAAATAGCATATTACAAAATGACAAGACTTGAATGCAACCAACAGCCTAGGCTTCTACACACAAAGATAATAAATGCAGGTTATACAGAGTCCATCAGGTTGGCCCAAAACCCATTTCTCTTGTTTAAACAGTTTTGCCGCAAAAACGTACACACTCTGTCCTTGTGTAGAGGTCTGACAACCACTGGTCTTGAGCAGTGTTGGGTAAAGTTAATTTTACGATTACTTTTCAGGTACTTGTTCAGTTCACAAGTTTTGGGAAGTCCCTAATTAGGACAAAATTATCAGGTAAATGGAGTTAATATCTTACTGGTGACCGTGATTGATATTTTCTTTACTCTTTTTAATTGTTTTTATAGGTCACTGTTAAGATATTAACTCCATTTACCTGATCATTTTGTCTAAATTAGGGACTTCCCAAAACTTGTGAACTCAAGTAACTGAAAAGTAATCGTAAAAGTAACTTTACCCAACACAGCAGAAGACCCCACAAATAGGAAAAAGAGGCTACAATTTGCAAGAGCTCACCAAAATGGTAGAGTCAGAATTTGACCTAAACAGAGAGAACATGGATCCATCATGCCTTGTTACCACTGTAGTGGAAGTTTAAAGTGTTTACAGTACAGATATGCAGATATTAAGGGCTTTCACCTGGTTGGCTACCCCACACCTATTCCTTCCCGGAGTTGCTTCTTTAGAGACGCAAATACAGAGGATGCAGGGAGGTGTGAAGCATCACCCCTCTTCCTTGAAGACACAGCCTGAATGTAAGACCAACGGAACACCTAATGTAAAACACCAGCCAATGGACCAAATAGTATGATATTTAATGTTTTCCTGACTGTCCCATAAAGGGAAACGTTGGTATACACGTACCACTGTGTTGCACATGTCATGTTCCTCTTTACAGATAACTTATAGTTGGCTGGCCAAAATATGGAGGAAAGTTCCACAGAGTCAAACGTATGTCCCCCCCCCCCC
>JACXGM010016424.1:0-20476 GCA_016801145.1 Umbra pygmaea | reverse complement strand
GGGCCCAGAAGAGACTCCCCATAGACAACTACAGTACATGGTTCCAGAAGAGACTCCCCGTAGACAACTACAGTACATGGTCCCAGAAGAGACTTCCCATAGACAACTACAGTTCATGGGCCCAGAAGAGACTCCCCATAGACAACTACAGTACATGGTCCCAGAAGAGACTTCCCATAGACAACTACAGTTCATGGGCCCAGAAGAGACTCCCCATAGACAACTACAGTACATGGGCCTAGAAGAAACTCCCCATAGACAAGTTACACTGCCAGTGAGTAAAGCAAGCAAAGGCAGCATATTCCTGAATCCACAGTGTTATATTCTGAATGGCCCTGCAAACATTCAGCAAACAAAAACACTGCAAAAAGAACCATGAGCCATTGCAAACATTTCAAAAATCAAAACCCCTGCAAAAGGTTAAACAGTAAAAAAGACACTGCAAACAGCTAAGCTATGAATGAACAAACAATATAATGGCCGAAAAAAACTAAAAATATCTATTTTGTACAAAAAACATTAAGCTAACCACCATTAGCTCAGCTCTGCTCTGCCCAAGTAGGGACAAGGTAGAAAATACATAATCATAAGGTTGGGGATATAGGTTCTCGATTCCTCCAGCCACCAAAAACCATATCCTCCAGCCACCAAAAACCATAGCGGCGTTTGATACGGTAGACCATTTAGTCCTCCTCTCTCGCCTGGATCAGTGTGTAAATATCCGAGGCTTGGCTCTCAAATGGTTTAGCTCCTATTTGACGAATAGGAGCTTCTCTGTCATGATTGGTGACTGCTCCTCGTCAATTGCTCCTCTCTCTTGTGGGGTACCCCAGGGTTCAATCCTTGGCCCCATTTTGTTTTCCTTATATATGTTGCCGTTAGGGGCCATTATACAAAAGCACAGTCTGTCTTTTCATTGTTATGCAGATGACTTGCAAATATATCTGCCCATGAAAGCGAATGACAATGTCGCATCACACTCCCTGATTAGCTATATTAATGACATTAAGTCGTGGCTGTCACAAAACTTTCTGCACTTAAATAAGGAAAAAACGGAGTGTATAATTTTCAGTAACTCTGCCACGATAAATTGTCCGTCTTTGAGTCTAGGAGCTTTTGCTTCCTACCTTAAGCCAGCTGTCAGAAACTTGGGGGTTACCTTTGAATGTAACATGAATTTTGATAAGCAAATTAGCAATGTTGTTAGAATGAGCTTTTTCCAGCTCCGTCTCCTAGCTAAAGTTAAGCCATTCCTTAACAGGCATGATTTAGGAAAGGTGATTCATGCTTTTATTAGTTCAAGGCTGGATTATTGTAATGCTTTTTATGCTGGTTTGAATCAAAAATCCATCTCTCACCTTCAACTTGTGCAAAATGCTGCTGCTCGGTTTTTAACAAACACATCTAGACGTGCACACATCACTCCCATTCTTTACACTCTTCATTGGCTCCCTGTGCGTTTTAGAATAGACTTCAAGATTTTATTGTTTGTTTTTAAGGCCCTTCATGGCCTGGCCCCGGAGTATTTATCTGAGATTTTAACCTTGCGTGGACACAGCCGGGCCTTGTGTTCTTCCAATCAATTAGTTTTAGAAGTCCCAAGGTCAAAGTACAAACGGTGGGGTGATCGGGCTTTTGCGGTTGCTGCCCCGAGACTCTGGAATAAGTTACCCCCTGATATTCGCTTAATTTCAGAAGTTGCTCTTTTTAAGTCTGAACTCAAAACCTACCTGTTTAGAATGGCTTTTAATACACAGTAGTGGTGTGACAATTAACTTTTACTGTTGTCTATGTATGATTCTACTGTTTTATTGTATGGTATGTTGTTCTATTTTTAGTTTCTGCTGTGAAGCACTTTGGATACCTGCCGGTTATTGTAAAGCGCTATACAAATAAATTTTGATTGATTTTTTTTGATATCCCCATAAAATAAAAATAAAACTCTCCATGAAGTCTTGACACCCGCCCAGCCTGATCCACTTGGCACTCCCCAACAAAAAAGTCTACCTAATTGTACTTGAAATGTTATTTATTTATACTAAATGTACTACCAGTATATTATTTTGGTATGTATATTTTGAAAGTATACTTCAAATATATTAAATATATTGAATTCATAATTATGGCTAAACATAAGTGTAATGGAAGTATAATACTGGAATATAATTTAAATGTACTTTTTTTACTTTGGCTGTCATGTAGGTTCCGCCTCCAGAACAAAATTTGAAACTTGAAATAAAGAAACTTAAAACTTATACAGGGAGGGATGTCAAGCAAAGGGGCTTTCAGTGTGTGTAAAGACAGTCCAATGAGAAGAGGCTTTCAGTGTGTGTAAAGACAGTCCAATGAATATTATAAAATATGGCATGGAAAATTACTTTTAAAGGTGCATTGAATTCTGCTACATCAGATGTAGAGTGGATAGAGTGACCAGAGAATGTCAGGGCTCAAGAAATGATTTGTGATCAATGTTCCATGTTGAGCAGCCGAATGGCCTGTGGAAAGAAAATGTTTTTTAATCTGGTAGTCCATGCCTTGATGCTCTGGTAACGTCTACCAGATGGCAGCAGTGAGAAAAGGTCACGGCCTGGATGGCTGTGGTCTCTCAGAATGTTCTGTGTTTTCCTCAGGCATCGCTTGTGATATATGCCTTGCACAGAGGGGAGACAGCAGCCTATGATGCGCTTCGCTGACTTCACCACCCTCTGAAGGGCCTTACGATCAGCAGCGGAGCAGCTGCCGTACCATGCTGTAATGCAATCTGAAAGGATGCTTTCAATGGTGCACCTGTAGAAGTTTATTAAAATCCTGGCAGACATGCCAAACTTCTTGAGTCTCCTCAGGAAGTATAGGCGCTTTTGGGCAGTTTTTGTTGCCGAGCTTGTCTGGCGGGACCATGTGAGGTCGTCACTGATGAACACACCGAGGAACTTGAACTCTGGAACTCTCTCGACTTCAGCTCCATCGATGTGTATGGGGGCAAGACCCTCCCTCTGCCGTTTCCTAAAGTCCACTATCATCTCCTTAGTCTTGCTGACATTGAGAGAGAGAGGTTGTTGCTCTGGCACCAGGTAGCCAAGGCATTTACCTCCTCTCTGTAAGCGGTTTCATCGTTGTCGGAGATGAGACCTAGGATAGTTGTGTCGTCAGCAAACTTCATGATGATGTTAGAACTGTGTGTGGCCACACAATCATATGTGAACAGGGCGTACGAGAGGGGACTGAGTACGCAGCCCTGTGGGGCTCCGGTGCTCAGGGTCAGTGCGGAGGAGGTGAGATTGCCCATTCTCACCATCTGGGGTCTGCTGGTTAGGAAGTCCAGGATCCAGTTGCACAGGGAGGTGTTAAAACCCAGGGTCCTGAGCTTGGGAATAAGCTTAGCAGGAACAATAGTGTTGAATGCTGAGCTGTAGTCCACAAATAGCATCCTCACGTATGTGTTCCCTTTTTCCAGATGGGAGAGGGCAGTGTGTGCCGTTAGTGCGATGTCATCGTCTGTGGATCTGTTGGGGCGGTATGCAAATTGTAGGGGGTCCAAGGTGTCCGGGAGGGCGGCGCAGATGTGGGTTCTGACCAGCCGCTCGAAGCACTTCACGATGATGGAGGTCAGTGCTACTGGGGGGTAGTCATTTAGGCAGGTGATGGTAGGTTTCTTTGGAACCGGGACAATGATGCCCTGCTTGAAGCAGGAGGGAACTACAGACTGGGTTAGGGAGAGGTTGAATATGGTGGTGAATACCTCCGCTAGCTGGTCAGCGCATCCTCTTAGAACATGGCCTGGAATGCCATCTGACCCTGGAGACTTCCGCGGGTTTACTCTTTTAAAAGCTCTCCTTACATCAGCCATGTCCAGGGACAGAGTGCAGTCGTCTGGGTTCTGAGCTAGCTTCTCAGGCGTGATGTTGGCCACCTCAAACCGTGCAAAGAAGGTGTTGAGCTCGTCAGGGAGCGAGGCGGGGGGATTGGCATCACAGCTATTTCTCCCTTTGTACTCCGTTTTCTGCCGAAGTCCACACCACATGCGCCTTGGGTCTGAGCTGTTGTAGTTGGACTCCAATTTGTCCCTATAGCCTCTTTTAGCATCTCTGATGGCCTTCCGTAGGTCATATCTGCCCTCCTCAGAGCCTCCAGGTCCCCAGAGTTATAGGCAGAGGACCGTGCTACAAGCTTGGCACGGACATTACTGTTAACCCAGGGCTTTTGGTTGGGGAAGGTCTTAACATTGACCCGTGGGACGACATCATCTATGTACTTGGTGATGAATGCTGTGACAGAGTCAGTGTATTCATCAATGTTGTCGCCAGCTGCAGAACGGAACATATCCCAGTCTGTGGTTTTGAAGCAGTCTTTGAGAGTAATGATGGCTTGATCACTCCATTTTTGGACTGCTCGAAAAACCGTTTTTTCCTGTTTCAGACGTTGCCTGTAGGTTGGGAGGAGAAGAATGGAGATGTGATCTGCCTTTCCAAAGGCAAGGCGGGGGATGGGTTTAAAGCTGTTACGGATCGTTGAATAACAATGGTCAAGAGTCTGGTCACCTCGAGTGTGAAAAGAAATGTGCTGGTGAAACTTGGGCAGCATTTCTTTCATGTTTGTCCTGTTAAAGTCTCCAACAACAATAAAAACAGACTCAGGGTGAGCGTCCTCCAGGCCACTTATTATTCCATGTATTTCCTCAAGCGCGGGCGCCTAATCCGCCTGCGGGGGTATGTAGACTGCTGTGATTATAGCGGACGAAAACTCCTGGGGGAGATCGAAGGGGCGTATGTTTACAGTTAGTAGCTCCAGGTCCGGTGAGCAGTGTGTTGAAATAACTGCAGCATCCGAGCCCCAACGGGAGTTAATCATAATGCAAACCCCTCCGCCTCTTTGTTTACCTGACTCCGAGGTTCTGTCCTGCCGGTAGATGGAAAAACCAGCTGGTGTAACAGCCATGTCCGGGATAGTGGGATCCAGCCAGGTCTCAGTGAACGCTAGCACGCAGCAGTTAGCAATGTCCCGCTGGAAGTTAATCCGAGCGTGAAGTTCGTCCATTTTATTGTCCAGTGATTGAACATTTTCAAGTAAAATGCTCGGTAACGGTGGATTGCAATATCTCGTCCAATGAATTGCGTATGTCCAAAAGTGCTAGTCGATCATACTGTATGAGCGACAGTGCAGAATGTACAGAAATAAAAACTAACAAAAGAGTAATAAGCCAAAACCTGGGTAGAGTGAACAGAGCCATTGTCCATGCGACCATCCTCTACGGCGCACAGCTATACCGAGACTCATAGCACAGGATTACATGTTAACACTCCAGTGTGGTTAGAGTTAAGGTTAGGTGTATGGTTAGATATGATTAAAAACGGAGAAAACTGTGCTCATGTGCACATTTCTGATCATTTGAGGTCCGTTCTCAGTTTTGAATCAACCAATCAAATGATTTCTGCCTCCAAGGCAGATCTGCCTGGAGAACACTTTTCAATACCCAAAACTCATGAGCTTTACAAAGAGCAAATCCACATGAGCTGTTATAAAATTAGCTATTTCTTCCTAGGACCCAGAATGAATATTTATTGAATAAAACATTTTGACATTGCATTTGTATTGTGCATTAAATGGAATGAGAAACAGATAAAACAGACAATCTGGATCACACCTCTTCTACATGTAACTATTGAACTACAACTTAGGCCAATGTAAGACTTAGGCACATGAGTAACATAAAAAATAGTTTATTGGAGGTTATATACAGGTAATTCATATATTCATACATTGATCTGAGGGAGGGACGTGGTAATTTGTGCAAATGCACAATGAAATAAAGTTACCTAGTCCAAAATGTTCTAGTTGAGTGGGTGAAAGTGTGCCAACAAAAACAGAAACCCACAATAGCTGCATGTATGATGTACCTTTCAATAATTTTGAATGACAATCTGGATCACGCCTACTAGCTTCAAGGCCTGAAGTACCAGTGTAGAGCTCTACAATTAATCTTCACATCATTATAACAAATCATGGATTAAGTTACAAAACACTTTTAATGACAACCATTTAAACACCTAATTGATATGTAATTATAAAGGTTGGTAGAACTCCACAAGAATAACTATGAATTATTTCACAGCTAGTGCTGGTTTATGTATTTTATAATAACTACCAAAAGAATTCCAGACGACAAGGAAAATAGGTGTAGCATCGAAGCAGATGACCAACAGTCCAACACAGACAATTTTGTGTAGACAAAACAGTAACAAATATTTTGGCACAAATAGTACACAATATGATGGTACCCATAGTCTCCTACAAGCGCCATCCAACCTCTTAAAAATAGTGCAGTCGGAGATTGCAAGTGACGAAGTTGCAGAAACTCTCTCTCAGTAACGTAACCCCATATGTATGTACTTAATATAACTGAACGCACCTCGTTCGTAAGCCCCACCCATTTCCACGCCTTCCTTAACCGTGCTCGTTTTCTGAAATTCACAGTGGTAAATCGAAATTTGAGTAAACGGATAACGAGCAGTGAATCGATAATCCGTTTTCTAAGTTAGGGCACTAAAACGTTTGGCCACTCCATACACGGACCCTCGAGTCCCCATCTCTGTCCCAGGGTAGAAAAGAGTAACAGCTCTTCAATGCACAACCCTAACCAAAATAAAATCTGACAAAAAACAAGACTACATGTGAAGTGGTTCAACTTGCAATGTTTCCCAAACAAGCCTATTTAAAAATGGCAAGTCAAATAATGAAAATATGTGCCAAGGTTTATTCATAACAGAACAACAACAATCAGATCCACTTTGTACACAGTGAATCATTTTGTACACAGTGAATCATTTTGTACACAGTGAATCATTTTGTACACAGTGAATCATTTTGTACACAGTGAATCATTTTGTACACAGATAAGAGTTCCACCTTTGGATATATTAAGGAGGTTTGTGAAAGCAACCAGGTGGGGGCGTGGACACTTAAATGAGAAAGATGGACTCACATTAGTGGTTGACATGGAGGGCATGGAATTGTCTCACACTGGGTTTAATATGTTTTACTCATAGAAATTAAATCTATAGAAGTGCCATTCCAATGCAAATCAATGTAGCTGAATGGTCAGAGCGGCAGCCATTTTTACGTGTACCATTCCAGTGCAAAGATCTAGCGCCCTACTTCTGCATTAAACCGATTCGCATGTTGTTACTGTGACAACTAACGACAGTCGCCATTTTTTGTGTACTAATCGAATGACCACGCCAAACAGTTTAATAAGGCTTCTATAGATTTAATTTCTATGGTTTTACTGCATTCCATTTACTCCAGTCCAGACATTACTATGAGCCCATCCTCTTCAATTAAGTTTCACCAGCCTCCACTGATGCAAAAACAACCAACACAACACACCCAGTAAATTTTTTTTTTCATAAATCAGGGTTTATATTATAGTAAACAAGGACTGACATTTCTAAAATTAGGGTTAACAAGTGTTCTCCGCGCGCGCGCACTCACTGAAAGTTTACAGAGTCTCACGGCAGCCAACGTCCCAAAGTTGGTAACCCTGTCTTTTATGCCGTAGTACTCGCGCTAGATCTACCCTATTCTCCCTGGGTGAGAGAGCTGACTGATGAGGGAGACTGACATAAGTACTTCCAACTATTTAAGAACACAGACAAATTATAGAATTTCGTAGTTGTTCCTCTTTAATTTCCTGCACTCTTAACTTTGACAACAAATAATTAATTAATAATTTTGCTGTGAAAATGTTATTTCTTAGACCAAACTAAAAACATGCTCATTACATTGATAGTACACTAACATATTATTCATGCTTACATCTGCCTTTTAGCCTTAATCAGAGCTTTGTCACAAAAGATTCAACACGAATATCATGTCAACAGAACATACATACTTGTAAGGCTAAATGCTATTAAAATAATATAGAGACTTAGTGACAGGAAGCTCTGGAGCCCTGGGGAAGATTGTGAGAAATTTCTATTTTTTAAATGTTGATTATTCCTGATACAACTGAGTCATACAACGTCTGTGTCAGTGGAACATAAGTTTTGTCTTTTTCATCCAGAAGGTACAGGTCATCTGAGATTCCATCTGGGTTGAACCCTTCCTCCACCAGCCTCACCTTCATATGCTTGAACGTTCCAGTAACAGCCAGAGAATTCTGGAACCAAGAACACAAGCTGTTAACAGAACACTGTTAAATAGATACAGATTGAATAACATAGGAACGGTTTACATAATCATTAAGCTAATATTGTACATGCTAATTCACAAAAACTATTTAATTATGGGACTTCTCAGAACAGTTTATATGGCATCAGAAATCTGCAACCCAAATGCAATCATAAGCATCACATATTTGAACATTTGACGTGTTACCAACACTCAGAGCAAGAGAAGCCAGGGGTTACCTGGATCCTTATAAAACGTGGTCTGGCATAAGCAGGTAGGTAGCTGGAGACATGTCTGAAAGTGCCAGTACAGTCAAAGTGCTCGTCCTCATTTAGTCTAACAGCTGCCATTCCAGCACGTCCCTCGTGACCTAAAGTGATTGGACCAAACACATTAAGCACAAGGACAAGCAACTGGTAAATGCTTAACTTTGAGAAAATCAAACGTTTGTGAGGTGACCCAAAGCCTGCGTAGTTCAGGTCTGCATAATAGCACGATGCACCCATTTGTCATCAATAAAATTACACTATGTCACATTGTTGTGGTGTATTGAGGAAGGGAGACCAAAGCAGGAGTATATAGTGCTGTCGTTTGTACTTTATTTTCTCTCCAGTGAAATAGTATAGATCCTCTAAACGTTTATCGTATAGGAGTACTGGAGTGAACAACGTAGATATCTGCCTACTATGCTCTATCACGGAATAGGCGCACCAAAAGATATTAAACGTACGCATTACTCAACTATACAAACGACTTTACTACCTACGACCCTTAACTTGGGGAAAACACACTGGTAGCTAGCACAAGGTACACTTACTTCACGGAGTAATCCATAATACAATCCACTGGAGAATGCGGAAAGAACACCGTGAACACACACACATTCGCCTATGACTTTTCATCAACGAACCGCACCACTCCCTACCGGAGCTTATATAACAGCTAATAGACTCGGCTGCATGTAATTAGTAATCAGATCAAACAAATACTTGATTAACTACAATGAGACCTATCCATAGCTACTGGTGTCCATGGGGGTGGAGCCAAAGCTCCATATACATTTAAATATATAACTCAACCCAACAGTACATTCATACTTGAACCCAATAAACATAAATATTAGTGGTGGGCCGTTAACGGCGTTAACGTGCTGCGTTAACGCGAGACTCTTATCGTGTGATAAAAAAAATATCGCCGTTAATCTATTCTCAAAGTTGAGTTGGGAGCTGGGTCTATACTACGCAAGCAATGATGACTTTCATCTTAATATTTTAGTGCGGATGTATACCTAGCTGAATTGCACTGTAGGTGGTGAGAACGAGTATACGAACCCGTGTGTATGCCTACTGTAAAATTACCACATCAAACATAACGCGCTAACATGGCTGCAGCAATGAAGCTGCCGGGTTTGCTTCACTAACTGCGAAGCGAACTATCATGAGGCGAACTATCACAAGGAGAATACATGACCAGCACGCCACAGAGAAAGCCGCAAAATATGAAAAGATGATAGAGGAGAGGTGTGTAGCACATATTGGGGACCATTGGACATCTGTCAACAACGATAACTAACTCGGTGTTACTGTACACCTCATCCATGCCAGCTGGGAACTTCACTCCTTCACTTTAGGTAGGCTACATTATGTAATTTTAAATTGCATAATTTCATTTAATTACTTAGCCTATTAATTACCAGGAGAAATAGAGCTTGGATTGATTGACACAAAGCTACTGACTGTTAACAGTTCATCACAACCTCTTATGTAGGCCTACATTTCAATGTTAATGTTTAACTGAATAAACAGTTAATAAACACAAGTAGATCTCATTAAACATGATTTATCTTCATCACCAATTATCATAGCAGAACAAATTTCTCAAGCATTTTGGAAACAGGAGATGAGCCCCTGGTCTAGGTAATGCGCCACCTGGCTTTAGACACCCATTTTTAAAGACTTACTTTTATTCATTATTTGGGTAGCACACATATTCTGAATGCCTTTGGCAAAATTCTAATGAGCCATTTTAATCTAGATTAATCTAGATTAATTCCAAGATTACAGTGAGATTAATCTAGATTTAAAAAATTAATCTATGCCCACCACTAATAAATATACATATATATATATACACACAAGAGTCAATATCTCAGTCAATGGAACGGTATTCTGGGATACCATTACACAATACAACCTTGCATTTGCTCCGACAGCGTTGACCATGTAGGCCCATAAGCCACTGCCTCATGTACTGCAAATGTACTGCCGTGGTATGGGTTTGAATCCGACCTCGTGCAATTTCAGAAAACTCAAGTCTTGCACCAGTTTTCTGTCCAATCAAACAGTAACATTTTCATTTTCGCAAAGGATAACCCCTCAATTTGTTGAGGAACATACAACTGCAGATACTGTAACAGGCATTTTTCTGGCAAGGTTTGAATCCAGATGTTCCATTAGCTGAAGTGATCACTGCCAATCATTTAAAAGATATACTAAGTGATCACCTTTATGCCATGGTGAAACATTTCTGTATTGACCGGCTTGGTCTCTTCTTAGATGACAATGTCCGCATTCACATTGCATGAAGAATCACTGAATTGTTTGATGAGTATGAAAATGATTTGAATCAAGAATAATAAACAAACCTTGCTTAAAAAAACTAAAAGGATGTGAATGAACATGGGGGACTGGGAGTATGCCCATCCACTCTACATGTGTTGTGGATCTGGAGAAGGCGTATGATCGGGTACCCCGGGAGATAATGTGGGAGCTGCTGTAGGAGTATGGGGTGAGGGGGTCTCTTTATGGTTCATCAAATTCTAAACAATCTCTTTAGGATGAATGCAATAACTGTAAGACATTCTGGATTGGTCGACAGTCTGTGCACTTCCTCTCTGTTTCCCTCGACACAACTGTCTCCCTAGCCTCTGCTTCCTACAGTCAAATATCATTTAAAATACCCCCAAAAACCCTTTTAATTAATATTTTAAAGGAGACAAACAGCAAACTAACCAGGTACTTTGACGCCGTAAACATTAGCCTCCTGTATACAGGGCATCATGGTCAGGATATCTGATACTTCATTTGTGGAAACATTTTCCCCCTTCCACCTGTGAAAACATTGGTTTTAAGCGTTACATGGGTATCAAGCCAATTATTAATCATTAACTTTTATTGAATTAACACATTCTCATGACACAGGACTCTGTAAAAGTCCTAGCCACAAGTAAAACTCTGTAAATCAAAGGAGCATTAAAAAAACTAAATGTCAAGTTAAAACATACAGTATAAATTGAATACTATAAAGATTGGTAAATAATAGACACACTAAACAGTTTGGTTGTCCTTCGCCCAGATTAATTCCTTTAACCACCGTTTTTGTTTCAGTTAATCAGTTTGGTTCTATTAATACTGATGTGTTAAATTAGGAAGAGTTAAAAAATCTGTATTTGGTGGAATAATAATGATTGTATAACAACAATAATTGGCTTTAATGCATCTTGGCATGCCACCAGTCTTTCACTTTGATGTTGGTTGACTTTATGACACACTCTTGTTGCAAACATCAAGCAGCTTGGTGCTGTTTGATGGCTTGTGACCATTGATCTTTCTCTTGATCACATTCCAGAGGTTTTCAATGGGGTTGATATAGAAGAAACGTGTAGATGTCATATATTTTTCATCTGACACACGAATGTAGAAGACAATACAATAAACATGTATGACTAGATATATGGATGCCTGACACTTTTACACAGTACTGTATTTCCCAAAAAAAGTTTAAAACTTAAAGCCTGCAAGAAACACCTGAATGTGTCCCCGATACGATCCTGAAAGTGTACGAAGTTCTCTTCATCGATCCACAGAAGATCTCCGGTGTTGAAGTACTGGTCTCCTTTTACGAAGACATCATTGAGCCTTTTCTTTTCGGTCTGTTTTAGATCTCTGGCGTAGCCGTTAAACGGTGCAATCTTGGTAATCTTGGAGACCAGCAGTCCTGCCTCACCTGTGATCGATAAGTATGATGGTTATTGATTAATCAAGATGAAGTTTAACAGTTGCTATATTCATGAAAAATACGATCTTGATTGTACCTGAAAAAGGACCAAGGCAAATGTTTGCTATGAATAAAACTAACATACAGTACCTGTTGCTGCTTTGATACAAAAACCATCAGAGTTCCTTAAAGGCTCTTCTCTCACAATGTCATATTTGATGATGGCACAGGGTAAGACCCACTAAAACATGAAGCAAGAGCCAGATGATACTAGCAGAGCAATGCAGGTTACATGAAGAATAACGCAAAGAAAAATTACTAGCTCAATTAACAAAGAACTGTACAGCAGTTTTACCTTGTGGAAGAAGTTGATTCGTCCTACAGCCCCAACCTTCCCGACATAGTTGAATAGAATAACGTTTCCTTCTGTTGATCCATAAACCTCATTAACGCTGATGTCTCCAAAGCGCTTCAGAAAATCTCTCCAGACATCGGCTCTCACACCGTTACCTATTGCAATCCTCACTTTGTGGCTCCGGTCAGTGGGTTTCTACAAAAGAGAAGAGAATCAGTCTTCTATGTTGTCATTTATTTTATGACGAAGCCAATATAATATAAAGGCTTACAATGCTTATTTTAACTTAAGAAAATTCTATTTCATAAACATTATTTCAAATGTTACCATTTTCGGCTCGTCCAGATTATGATTGCATATCATTTCCAGGCACAAACCATTTCAAACTAAATAACTAGTGGGTAGAATTATTTTCATGTGATATTTTTGTTCTCATTTTACTTTGTTGCCAGTGGTGGATCTAGACAAATTTTACTGGGGGGGCCAAGGTGGGGCCGGTGTTTAATCAGAGGGGCACATTTTGGCGGTAGCGCATAAAATCGTAATAACTTCCATCAATTTATTTAATTTTCTTTTTATTATTCAGTCAGCTCAGGGGGGGCCACAGGGGGCCAGGGCCATTTTTACAGGGGCCCCTGTAGGCCCCGTGTAGAACCGCCCCTGTAGGCCCCCGTGTAGAACCGCCCCTGTAGGCCCCCGTGTAGAACCGCCCCTGTAGGCCCCCGTGTAGAACCGCCCCTGTTTGTTGCCACTGGTAAAATGGACAGAAAAAGGGATCTAACCAAAGCTGGAAAAAAAAGCCTATACAGGATGCAATAGTCCTGAAATTACTGCATAATCAACCTTTTTGTTAGTAAACATCAGCTGGGTCACAAAATTGTGTTGAGAATGTGCATTATAACTGCAAAAAACTTAAACATACAGCGTCCAGGAACCCTTTAGCCTCGAGTGCTTTTTCAAAGCTGCAAGGTACAAGTTGTCAAGTGCTCAAATGGTTACAGTCAGGAAGACAGAAACATTACACAATATCACAGACAGATTAGGCCAGATGTTTGGGCCCATGGCTGGTTCGCTGAAATGGCCACAGGGAACCAGTTTAATCATGCCACAGATAGGTGGGCGTGGGGTGATGTTGTGGGTTGCTATCGTTAATGATGAGGTAGTTGAATCTTTGGGTTGCAGATGGGCCTGAAAATCTACTGCCAAAATACACAGCCAGTTTCAGGAAGACATGTTTAACAGTGGTACAAAATCAAGTCCGTAGAATTCACGATGACCAGTTTAATTATGCCGGACGATGCTCCATTGTGCCCAAGTACTGCATTGTTTGGCTAGGCAGAAAAGGCTTCAGAAACAACTGAATATTGAACTGGTCCCCTTGCCAACTGGATTTAAACCCAATGCAGAATCTGTGGGCCCTTCTTAAGCATGAGATTGACAGGGAAGGAAACCAATCCATATGAGAGACCGTTTGAGACGAAACCCATTGAAACACTTGCGATACACTTTGAAAACTAGCGACACACATTGAAGCACCTGCGACGCACGTTGAAGCACCTGCGACGCACGTTGAAGCACCTGCGACGCACGTTGAAGCACCTGCGACGCACGTTGAAGCACCTGCGACGCACGTTGAAGCACCTGCGACGCACGTTGCAGCACGTGCGACGCACATTGAAACACTTGCATGTATACATGTGAAACACTATATATCTGTACATATATTTGAAAGACGTGCGGTTACATAGAAACTCTGCATATACCCTGTAATTGCCCACGTACTGTTGTACCTGCACAAAGACTGCACGTTCAAACATACAAGAGCATAAACATTTTCAGAGTGTCTGGAAGTTGTTTCATTGCAACCCGAAGTTAGTGGGATCTATTGTAGTGTAAAAAGCGCCTAGCTCACTCAAATTCGTAGTTTGCTGAAAGCTATCATAATCTATCGTAGTGTAAAAAGCCCCTTAGACAAAATTGCCTGTAAACAAATCAAGAAACTGACAGATTCCATGGACTATGAAAGTCATTGAAATGAAGATTACAACAGAAGAAGAAAAGAAGACTATTGCCAAATTATCTGAATTGGATGAATAAGAATAGCAATTTTTATTTGTTAGGTTGTATGTTTACATGTTGTTTGGTTGAACGGGTCTGTGTCAAAGAGGGAAAACAGGGACAACAGTGACATCTCCTGGTGAGAAGCAAGACAAATAGATGTAATCAGTCACAGCTGAGGTAATTAAGACTATTATGGTTTCTCTATTAAAGGTAACTGAGGTCGGCCCGCAGGGGGAGAGAAAACAAACCAGAAGAATAGTGAGTAGCCATGGTGTATACTGGCGCGGGGCTGGCTGCAACTTGATATTACAGAATTCTGTGAAATGAACACGGACCTTTAACTATAAAGTCTGTGGCAATTTCATAAAATGGCAGAAAATTCCATGAAATGACACAGACCCTTAACTTCTAAATCCATGGCAGCTTCACGGAATCGCATGATGATGTAGCAGAGTGTAAATAGCGTACATTTGGCAGGATGGGGATGGTGGACGGCCGTATAAACATGTGACTCACATCCCAGAGATTCCGAGTTCAAATCCAGGCGGACACTTTGCATGCATTTTGTTTTCTATTCCTAATGTGCTTTTTGATACTTTTTTCCTCACTGTCACCATGTTTACAAACAATACTTTTCAATGTAATACATGTTACATGGAGTTAACAGCAAGGTTTCTGAGTAGTTAAGGTTTGGGTAAGGATTAGATCGACTTAACAGCAAGGACTTTGAGTGTTTAAGGTTAGGGTAAAGGATTGGGTAAGGCTTAGATCGAGTTAACAGTAAGGTCTCACTGAATTCAGCAAAATCAACATGCCATCACTTCCGGATTTTGGTCCGTGTTCATTTCATGGAATCTTTTGCCATTCCGTCAAACTGATATGGATTTTGGTCCGTGTTCATTTCATGGAATCTTTTGCCATTCCGTCAAACTGACATGGATTTTGGCCCGTGTTCATTTCACAGAATTCTGTAAGATCAGTCTGATATGTATCTAATACGTATATTGTTTATGAAAGAAGTTTAACTTAAAATAACTTATTTCATATACCACTTGCAATGCTTTTGGAGAAACAGATTTTCAGTGTCAAATATTATATCTGGGGGTGCAACACCCCACTTTTCCCCCGTAGATTCAGGCCTCATTTTGGCTTCACTGATGGAGGTTGTATATGCTCAACTGTTAAATGAATCTTGAAATACTGTCATTGCCTAATAAATGTGCACACAGTGTTTCACCATAAAAAGTAATTGAGAACACAAGAGAGTGCAACTGTATAGAAATACAGTAGTAGGTGTTTAACCTCTTTCTAGTTTACTGTATATTGACATTCTCCTGTAAATGTGGTGATGCACTTGTAGGTAATGTTGGCCTAATGATAAAAGCATAAGGTCATGTCAACAAACCTTTGGTGTATTGCAGAGATATCTCATGGTTTCACCTATGTACTGTATTACAGTCACATTGAACTTTCTGCAGTCGTCCCAGAAGTGAGAGGCAGAAAACTTACTTCGTAGAGCTATAGTAGAACCTAAAAAAAGGTACAAGAAAATTAATAGGACATATTATTATCCCTAAGACCTACAGTGCCTATAGAAAATCATCATACCCTGTCAAAATCCTTACATTTTCTGACATTTCAGCATGGAATTTAAATTAATGGATCAGCCCCTTTGAGTAACCATCATATACTTGCTCAGGTAGAACCAGTCAATTCCCAGATCACACCATGCTAATATAACACCATGCTAATATAACACCATGCTAATATAACACCATGCTAATATAACACCATGCTAATAGAGCCCCACCTGACATCAGTTGTAGTGGTTTTGATCACTTCATAAGAAAACTGGCTGCAGAGCATTATTAAGAAGAGTAAAGCTTATGGCACCACCAACACCTTGCCTAGATCGGGCCGTTTCTCCAAACTGGACGACAGAACCAGGAGGACAATGATCAGCGAAGCACCAAGAGGCCAATGTCAACTTTAAAGAAGTCCTTATGGCTGAGATTGTTGTCACATGCACAGACTAACCAATCTCACAAGCTTTACACAAAGCTGGCCTCTATGCAGGGCTGCCTCTGGCAATGTTGGCACCCTAGTTGAGATTGCAACTGAAGATGGTGAGGTGGTTCACCTTCCAGCACAACAATAACCCTAAACACACCACCAGAATACTGTGCAGTGGCATTAGGAGAGAAAGGTGATTGTTCTTGAGTGGCTAAATCAGAGCCCTGACCTAAACCCAATTGAAAATCTATGAATGGACTTGAAGACAGTCAATCACCACGAAATTTGACTGAAATCGAACAATTCTGCAATTAAAAATGGGCAAATATTACCCAATATACATGCGTAAAGCTAATAAAGACATTGAAACAGACTGATGGCTCAAAATAAAGCAAAAGTTGGCACTACGAAATATTAAATCATGGCAATGTCATTTATGATCATTAGGCTATGGTAAAATAAGGCAATGACCTTGTATTGGGATCTGAGTATGTGGTTAAAGTATACTGTAGGTAACCGTGGTTACCCGTTGCAAACTTTGCTCCTCATCCTGCTCACAATCCCCCAGAATGAGCAAGAGCTGCGGTACAATGATGTCCATACTCGGGCTCAGGGGAGCGGACCATAGTGCAGCTGAAAGGCCATTGGCGCTGCCTTAATAGAACACGTGGCATGCCGTTTTATAGCCCACAGAAGGTGTCATGTTGTACTGGCATGCAGCGTGCTGCACAATGTGGCAAACAAACGTGGTGTGCATCTGCCACAGGCCGAAGCAGAGAGGGACGAACCCGACCCGAACGTTAGGCCCAATGCAGCAGCCTTACAGCTTCGGTTAGAGGTCATACACAGAATGTGAAAAAGCAAGACAAGATGCATTTACATTTTGAGTTATTTTATTGCGTCACATAGCTAAGTTAGTCAGACCATCATTAACTCAACTTAATTCTCTCACTATTTCCCTCATGGTGTTTACAATTTCATTATGTGACTGCAGTATAGCATCGGTGAGGACACGGCCAGTCTGGCGTCCCACAACAGCAGAAGCACGCGGCGCAGCCGATCCGGTGCGGGCTCTATCCCCTGCCGTGGAGGTGCTGGCCACACATGCCGGACTCCTCAGTTTCCACATTATCTAAAATAAATGACATTGCATCCGTTGGTTCAGACTGCTTCTTGTGCGTAATTTGGATGAAAATGTGTTTTTTTAACTGGTCTTTAAATGTGTCTAAGTTGTGTTGTATTTCAAACTTACCAGAATTAATGTTTGAGTCCCACTCACATGCTGGCAGAACTCTGGCTATAAGTGCCTCGCCAATAATTGCAGTCACCCTTTCCTCCTGTGACGTGAGCGCAGGTGCTCCCAACCCCCATCTGTAGTTGCCACGCAGACGCTGTTACCATGCGCCACCACTCATTTCTTATTTTTTTGTTTTACATCTGACCATTTCTTAAATTCTTAATTTCTGCTATGGTCCGGTTCTCCAAACAAACAGCATTTACGGCCGTAGTGACAGTTTTCAACTCCGCCGACTTTTTCTCGTTGCTAATACCTGATGACAGGTCGCCAAACAGGACACATTTCCTCGCCTACACCTCTGTTCTCACAGTCTGTGAACTCTTTATTTTTTGCAAGTTAAGCCATTTTTACTTCAGACAAAGCAATGACCTCAGGGGCGCATTTATAGGCCATCCGCATATTCATTTGTGGGAGGAGGCAAGGCGGGGTCAGTGGCTCGTTCACGTGCGGTCAATCTCACTTTGATTGTGATTTATAAAGGAAAGGTATGCAGGACCTGGCGTACGACCGGTTTTATACATGTGAATATTTCTGTGCGTAGTTACATTTCCAGTTTTGGCCATATGCCATCTTCTGGTATGTACTGTAAGCTTCACAATCTTTTATACACGAGGCCCCAGATGTTCCACAGTTTAGCTATAGCCACTGAACTAGCTTACCATAATCATTAATCAAAGGGCCTGATAAATAACAGGTGAGCTGAATCAGGTGATTATAGCTCAGAAATAAAATAGATCAAATACATGGAACGACTGGTGTTCCCCAAGGAGAGAGTTAAAAAACACTGCTGTATCCAACCTACAGTGACTGTACACAGGGCCGTAGCACAAGATCCTGGGCCCTATGCGTAGGCAGACCTGATGGGCCTCCATATAATAAAATAAAAAATATCCCAGACTTTTCAAGGGCCCTCTCTCCCCTTGGGCCCTGATAATCAGTATTGGTTTTAACCCCAGTCTGACACCCCTGACTGTACAGGTACCTCTCTCTATGGTTCCAATGAACGCCATGAAGCCAGCAGCATGGTATAGGGGTAGGTTTACATAAATCACATCATTGGAAGACACTCCCAGCATTGACGGAATTAAAGATATGTTCCACAGTCTCATGTGAGTCAGCACTGCTGCCTTTGGGAGACCTAAGAGGAGCAAAAGAAACAAAAATACAGCTTCACTATGTAAGACAACTTAAAGGGGGTGCAGTGTTAAAGATCAAGAATAAAAAATAAGGATGGGCGGACCCATCCCCAAATATCAATCATTTTATGGTAATTGATAGGCTACATTAAAATATTAATACTAGTTTATTATTATTTTTAATTAAACCTATTAATTTATACTTCTAATCAGAGCTTATTGTGAGAAACATAATACCAGAAATTCTGAAAAACACACATGAACACAATACGGGACTGTAAAGTTGAATGTGTGCTTTACATTTTACAGCGTTAAGAGGTGTAGGCACAGGTGAATGGATTACACACCATTCAAAATCCTTATTATTTCACAGAGTCAATATAACGTCATTGCTTAAGTAAAATTAATGTAGGCTTGTCTTAACAGATGGTTCGTGTTTTCATTTGTAGAACAAGATATTCCAATAATATTTAGCTAAGAATAATGAATTAAACAAATGTCAATCACATTTTGTAACAAAATGTGAAACAATGTTAAATACATTTGTAGTCTGTTGTACCTGTTGTTCCTGATGTATAGATGTACACTGCAGGGCTCAGCAGTGTAACATTTGACCTGAGATCAGCTGGTATTGGTTCAGGTGAGGCTTCGCTGGTCTTGTCTGTGAAACTCTCCATGCCAGCTGTGGTGCATTGGTCAGCCAGGATGAACACTGTGACATTCTGCTCTGTCAGAGTCGGCAAGATCTCCTCAACTGCTTCTTTAAATTCTGGTAAAATTTAATGCGTTCACACACAATAGTATCCATTAGTTGAACATAAATTAACTGAATATTCGCTTTGATGAATCCTGATGGAAACAACCATTTTTCATTGCTTTCCCCACAAAATGTCAATTCTAACCACTATATTGATAAACAGTAAAGACGACTCAGTTAGGTAAATAATTTTAAAGTAAATTAAAACATCAGGTCACAGCTGGTAAAACTACAACCCCAATACCAAAAAAGTTGTCATTTCAAAATTCTATTCAACCTATACTACATTGAAAACACATTATGGACACATTATTATTATAGATTTTACTTTGTGAGTGTAATTTATTTTTGAAAATATACCAAAATAAACAATGATACTCCCAAAATTGTTGGGCCAGTCGACTGTTTACCACTATGCAACTTCACCTTTTCTTAAAAAACACTTATTAAGCATTTTAGCACTGAAATGCTAAATGTTGGTTAAGTTAAGCAATTGCAGAGCCGGCCCTAGACCTTTGGGGGCCCTATGCAAAATTTGGTTGGAGGCCCCTTTGACCATTTTAAGTACGTCGAAGTCACTATACGTCGGAGTCACTGACCAACAATCAGGGCCGGCCTGCCCATTAGGCAAGATTAGGCGGCATTTTCTCAATTGGCTACCGCCTTCCGGCGCGCGCCTCTGATTGGCGTAGCTG
>JACXGM010016423.1:8280-20577 GCA_016801145.1 Umbra pygmaea | reverse complement strand
ACCAGTCCGCCATTAGGTCGAAGAAGAAGAACGTCATAACGACAGCTCCAACCAATGTGGTTCAAACCATGGATCTGCGACACAGGTACCATGGTTTCGGGAAACAGTAGTGACTAGCTAGTTGATTTCTTTAAAGATGCATCGTACTATGGTGGTTAAACCACCGAGTTGCATCGTTGTACGGGAAACGCACCCCAGATTGTCAGCCAAAATTGCCTGATACTTGGTGGAATTCATTATGCCATCAGTCTTACCCTTGGACCTCTGGAATTAAAACAGCCCCAAAACATCACTGACCCAGCACCATATTTCAGTGTGGGTATGGGGTGCCTCTCCTTAAATGCATCTCAGTTTCGAAGCCAAACATACCAATGCTGTATCTGACCAAAACATGAAATTTTGATTTCATCTGACCAGAGCACCTTCTTCCAGTCATAATTTAAATTATGTTTGGCAAACTCCAAGTGCTTGCATCTATGTCTTTGGGTCAGAAAGGGCTTTCTTCTGGCATCCCGTCCAAAGAGGATGTCATGTCAGGGCCCCTCTGTTTCAAGGCAGGCCCCTTAAGTCACTCGTCAGGTCTCCTATACCTCATGTTGGGGCTTATATGTCTCAGGTGTCCATGGGGTCCTCTTTTTGAGGACAAAATTCTGACCACCTTTTCATGTTTCGATGGCCTGGCCCTGGACTAAGCAGAGGACCACTGGAAGACAGAGGATCCGGTTCTTCAATCATATGAGGACTTTGCCAGCCTGCTTTAGGACCTATTCTCACCACCGGAAGTTGCTGAGTCCACAGCAGCCACCAGGCTACCCGCTGAGTCCACCGCAGCCACCATGCTACAGGCAGTCTTTGGCAGTCAAGCTTCAGCCAGAGTCTTCCCCAGCTGCGCTTCAGCCAGAGCCTTTGGCAGCCACCCTACAGCCCGAGCCTTCGGTAGCTACGTTAAAGCCCCAGCCTTAAGCAGCGCTACCTGTTGCTACACTAACAGTACTACTAGTACTACCTGCTGCTACGCTACCAGTGCTACCTGCTACTATGCTACCAGTGCTGCCTGCTGCTATGCTATCTTGTGTTACCTGCTAATACGCTACCAGTACTACCTGCTACTACGCTAGCGGTGCTGCCTGTTGCTACTGCCAAGCTTCCAGAGCTACCTACTGCTGCTGCCAAGCTTCCAGAGCTACCAGGCTTTCCTGCCACCGAGGCCCGCCAGGTTTCCTGCCACACAGCCCGCCAGGCTTTCCTGCCACCCGGGCCCCACCAGGCTTTTTTGCCGCCTGGCCGCCCCAAGTGTCCCCTGTTGCCGGGCCACCCCCAGTGTCCCCTGCTACCTGGCCGCCACCCACGATTCGTGTTGGTGAGTCTCTTCCTGTGCCTCCTGCTCCACTGCAGGTGCCTTCCTGGCCACCGCCTGTTGTCCCTGCTCCCTGGCCGACACCTGGGCTCATTTACTTTGGCCTCCTTTCAGTGGCTCCTGCTGCGGCCTCGCCGGTGGCCCCTCCTCAGCTTCACTTCTGGAGCCACTCCTTAGAGGGGTGGTTCTGTAACAATGTCCCCCGTATTATGTTTTAGTATGTCATTCCAGTCTGGGAGTTTGGTTTCTCCCTACTGTGTCTTTGTATGTCCTTATATGGTTTTCCAGTGTTTAGTGGTTTTGGTTAAGGGATCACAGTCGGTTTATGTTAGTCATTAGTGCATTATTTAATCCCTTCTGTTCCTCCCTATGTTGTCAATTTCTCCTGTCCATATGGTTCCTGTTCTATGTTTTAAGCTTCAAGTAGGGAATATTATAAGTACAAGTTTTCTAGTTGCCAGTTGTATGAGTACTAGTGTTTCTTGTTTTTGTAAATTGTTAGTGTCTATACATAAGTATCTATTTCTGTTTGGTAAATAAACATTATTCAAGTTTGGAAAGCGCGTTTGTCTCCTACTGTTGCTGCGCAATTTGACATTGTTTCTTTTCTCACCATCCTCCTCCCTATCCAGGGGAGCAAAATGCGTCCTCTAACCGTGAGGTTTTGAAATGTTCCATATCTTTTACATTTTTTAATAATTGCCCTGACAGTGCTCAATTTTACTATTTACTATTCAATCGTTTGTGGATCTTCTTGTAGCCATCACCATATTTATGAAGGTCTATGATTACCTGTCTCTTGAACTGACAGTTATTTTGTTTTCTTCATGGCGTTGGATGACAAAGGGATATTGCCTGTGTGTTACCTCATTTTATACCCTAGTGGAACAGGATGTAATGTAATGGCTCAATATAGTTCCTAAAGACTTATATCAACTTAAATAAGTGGAATTTAATTCCTAGTTTAATTTGGTAGATGTTATTTACAATAACATTTAAGGGTGCAATTAATTGTGAATTAAAGTATTTCTCACATGTTGGTATTTTGAGTTCTCTAATTGTATTGTCTAGGAGAAACAAATGAGAATATACAGAGATCTCTTCAATTTTGACTTCCTATGTGAACTCACACACAGGAAATGTGCAGTCAAATTTTCTTTACACGTTACAGCTAAGCTCTGGCTTTGTGCATACATTTGTCAGTGAGGCAATGTGCTTGTATGTCTGTGTGAATATTAGGAGTTTAGCTTATAATTTGTTCAAGTAGTACTATAATGTGAATATGATTTTACTACACAAAAGAAATGAAAGAACTTAAATGTTATGGAAAAGCTTATTTTTCTGCAAATGATTTACAGTGCTCCTGTCTTATTCATCCTGTGTTTATAGGGGTAGATCTCCATACAGCATGTCATAGGTTTAGACCTGTAACATGTTTGAGGAGAGAGAAAGTGTTTCCATTTGCAAAGCGATTTTGCTTGATGACCTTAGTGCCCTGGATGATGGCATTGGTGCCCTGGAAAATTAGGCACCTCCTTAAAGGACAATGTCAGAGTAAATATACATTTAAAATAGTAATAAAAAAATGTTGCCCCTAGAGTTATTTATGTCATACACTGCTTTTTCTGCCTGTTTTCCTGAAAACAGATGAGAGTACAGTTCAGGCGCTTCTATCTCCGTCGAAATACCACAAGGTCCGGAATTCAATGCAGACTTTGCGCCTGCACCCTGCGAGTTACTTTGATGGTGTTGAATTTAGAATAAGGTAGTGAGTAACTAGCTACTGATGATACATCATAACATTTAAAACAGGTCATAATATAGTCCAAGAGATATGCCCCATCTTCTTTCAATAGTTACAGATTTAACCATAATCTGTTACTGATACATTTCGAAATGAAGTTGAAATTATCACACAGTTGCACAATCGACACATGTTTGCTTGTGCTAGCTTAGCCTTTGGCCTACTATCTAACAACGCTGTAACTATGAGTAACAATATCATCTGAGATGAGAGCTATGATATGTCATATCTGTCTTCAGTAGGTACAGATTTGACCATAATCTGTCACCGATACATTTTGAAATTCTTTTGAAATGATCAAGTACAAGTATTTCCATCAAATTAGTATCCACACCTGGCTAAGATAATCAGTTGTTGCCATAGAACCTAACTAACTTAACTTTCTTTAAAATTCTTTAAAATAGTATTACTGACTAAGGAGATCAATCATCTATCTGGTTAAAATGTATACATACTTATGAATATTCTGCCAATCTTTGTAATTCATTTACTTTCAATTTTTAAAACTACAGTGCATCTGGAAAATATTCACAGCAGTTCACCTTTTCCACATTTTGTAATGTTACACCCTTACTCCAAAATGGATTAAATTCATTATTACCCTCAAAATTCTACAAACAATACCCCATAGTGACAATGTGAAAGAAGTGTGTTTGAAATCTTAGCAATTTTTATGAAAAATATAATATGAAAAAAGCACATGTACATAAGTATTCCCAGGGACCGAAAGACTCACTCGCCTCCTGGGATCTGACTGTAGATAGTAGCTGAGCCACAATCTTGAATTGATGGACACAACTAGTGTTTGGCCATAGACAACACTTGGCAATAGGAATATAGATGGAATAACGTTGTTTATCATGAGTTATTATGAAGATAAAATTAAGTAAATGTATTATTACCATGAATACAATTTAGATGCAGTTATTATGCAAATTAATGTTATTAAATTTGAATTTGCATAGTTGGAGGTAGGTGGTTGTCACAGGTATGTTGTGGAATGGGATGGAGACTCACAGGCAGATAGATGGTAAACGATAGAAAGGTGTTTATTTCGAGTTTAGAATCCAGAACGCTACCGTAGCTCTATCTAATGCATGTGGATTACATACAGCGAGTGCACACCAACAATATATATACTCTATGCTTTTTACAGTGGCAGAGGACACTGGGGAAAACAACAAAACAATATATATATAGCACATACACAATTAAACTCAAACTATATTACACTCTTTAGACAAAAGACGAGACAGTAACTCCTGGAATGAAACTAAACATGAACTGAACGTAGCATACCTTTAGAACAAATATTCAATGACCGAAGATTCTCTCCAGTTAAGCAGGCCTTTTATACACAGGCACTAATACCTAATCGAGACCGGCTGAATGCAATCACTAGTTTAACAGATCTAGGACATACTGGCTTCACCTACTAACTAGGAACTGCTTAACTGGAGGAGCTGTCACAGCCTGAAAGGAAACGAACACATAAGACACCCAAAACATATGCTCAAGAGTTCATATCTCAGTTCTTTAGTCCTGTAGACGCTTGCCACACTGGCTGGGTGTGACAGTGGTAGGTAGAAAGATATGATGATATTGGAAGCTTCAATTGGGTGAATAATGGTTAGGTTGGGGGCAAACAAAGTAGTAATAACAAAATTATAATAAATATTATGAAACGTTGGAGTCTTAATGGATACCTATGAACGAAATGGAAAGAGTTAAGAAAATATCAATCATGGCTTTGGTAAGATATGAACTCCCTTTACCTGATCATTTTGGTCTTAAGTAGGGACTTCCCAAAACCTGTGAACACAGAGTACTTCAGAAAAGTACTTTAACTCAGTACTTTTACCACCTCTGGTTATGAGCCATATGAACTTGGACAGCTTACACATGACTCTACTATTTGATAATGGAAAAACACAATAACAATATAAGGATGATGCTGAACGTTTGGTTCGGAGCTGACAGTGTCATCAAAACAAATTACCTGTACATTGGAGAACGGAGTATAGGAGCAAGCGTGTGGTTAAATAAGGAACAACAGCCAACACACATCAGCAATCTCATTACAGACCCGTAAGTCACGCTTGGAGTTCACAAAGGCCTACACAAAGCTGCCGACGTGCGGGTGATAGTGAAGTCACTGAGGACTTTGCAAGAACTTACAATGATACGAAAACATGTCGATGTACAACGACCACCGGGAAGACTTGAGACCTGAGTGATGCAGGGAAGGCTGAGTTCCCGGTCGTGCCCAACCCTGCCACCATCTTGTCATCCATTCCAAATGACTCATATGCCTGTTTTCCACTGGTGCTTTACCCAAATACCAGTGTGGCCCCAGTGAGATATGTTAATGTTGGCACCAGTGTTTTTTGTTTTCATTAAAAGTTTGACACTGGGGACTTGGGCCAGCACATGTAGTAGGGAGGGAGGGGTCATTTACCAGTAAATATATTTGACTGACAGAATTGAGCAGCATGCAGAGAAGGCAGATT
Organism: Umbra pygmaea; assembly: GCA_016801145.1. NCBI lineage: Eukaryota > Metazoa > Chordata > Actinopteri > Esociformes > Umbridae > Umbra > Umbra pygmaea. Next base: position 14,906 of record JACXGM010016423.1, on the reverse strand, counting down.
ACAAAACAGAATTGCCAGTGCAAAAGTATATTTTTGGAGCAGTAAAACTAAAACCATGACATTAAGTATACAAAATGTGACCCCTATTTCTTGTCAATGTTTAATATCTCATAACAGTTGTTTCCAAACAAACCTACTTGAGTTCAGGTATGTTTATAATCATGTCAGTCTTTGACATCATATTAAATTAAGTGGAAATACACATTAGCTTATGTCACAGGTGCAGCTGCTTCTCCATCATTCAGGCTATGCTGATGTCACGGGGACCCCCAACAAAGTGTCAACTTCTATGTCAAAAAAGGTGAGGCTTTTATCAATGAGAAGATAATAATATAGTGCACAGCTGAAGATAGATATATAAAAAGTATATATATATATCAAGGTAGGTTTTATGCTACGTTCAGACCAAACGCTAATTGAGCGTGAAATTTGCTTCTATCGCGTCTAGTTGGATGCTTGAACAATTTGAATTACCTCGCTTGTCCAAAGCGAATAGGACGCGCAAATAAAGCGAGTGTTTGAAGTGAAATAGACGCGCATTCGAGGAAGAATTGAGATGTTGGGAGGGGAGAGAGGCACCTGCTCAGCGGCGGCGCCAGGCATTTTCCCCCAATGAGACATAAACAAATCACCATACTCTTAAAACTATGAATAAGCGACAGCACATTTAATTTGTTAATAAATCTAACACATTGTGTCAAATGTTCAGCATTGTAAATAGTCCAAAGTAAAAGTACAAGGCTGGGTTCATCCATTTTGGGAAGTTTTTACAGTTTTTTCCAATTGCTAACACACAAAATGCATAATTTGGCTCATCGTGTCAAAACTCAACACACAAGAATGCTTTACACAACACTTGAAGATTAACATTGAACTGCCATGTCAAAACTGCCATTCTGCAATCAAAACTGCCATTCTGCAATCAAAACTTACTTCTCTGACTTCAAAAGGCCCTCTTCAGATCAATAGTTAACACACATGCACATGAACAATAAACAGTCAAACAGACACAATACACTGGTCAACTTTACTCAAGACACTTCTGTCATTTGTAGTTTTTAAACCGTTTTTATTCCCGTAACCAAGCCTCAGTGATACATTGTACAGGTAGTAAAACAACTCCCATTACAAGTCAGGGATCACTCCGTCGATTGGGGTCTGGCCACGTCACCTCGTCCGCATCACAGGCAATGTTCTCCCTTGCCAGGCAACGGGAAAATATCGCCGGGCGTGGCGTATCCACCCGTGGATCGAGCCCACCTCGATGTCTCCGCATGCCTCCTCCATTGCTCGCAGGAGTGGCACGCGTGCATGTGTAAGCGGTCATGGACCTTCCACCGCCATGCCGACAATAATTCCCCTATCAGGTTGAGGAACGGGGAATAAGGGGGCAGTGGAAACTGACATTATCCCAGATGACAACGAACATGGGCTGCCCTGCTTGGTCCTATGTGACCGCAGCATGTAGTGCATGCAGAAATGTCAGTATGTGTGCAGTGTTGTAGGGACACAGGGTGGCATGGTGATGGAGGACCCCCTGACCACTAAGGGCTGCACACATGGTGATGTTGCCCCCGCACTGCCCAGCGACATTCTGGATGGCCCTTTGGCCGATGATGTTTCAGTCCCGATGTCTGGTTTTTACCAGAGTCTCTTCCTCTATCTCCTCTCCCTCTTCCATCCCCATCTCTTCTTTGTTCTCCTCTCTCCTTCAGCCTCCATATTCGCCGCAGCTAATGACTGGAACGAGCTACAGAAGACTCTGAAACTCGTGACCACTGTCCCCATCACTTCCTTTAAATCACAATTATCAGAGCTTCTGTCTAACCATTGCACCTGCTGACCCCCCCCTTCACATGTACACTACCTCTGCCTATCTGATCCACTACCTTAGCATTTTGCCAAAAATAAGCACCTTTGTATATACTGACTTGAGCAGTATTATACTTTTTGAATATATTATTCACCAACTGTTATTTGCACTGTTACCATTTACACAGTCGTACTAGTGTGAACTAGTTCATTGTATTTACCTGTCACTGTATACAATTCAATCTACTTCTGAATCTCTGATTTATTTGCACTAATTATACATGTACTTACACCTACCTCGTTCAATTTTGACTGTATTTTTTTTCTTTATTCCTTACTTTACCCTTTGTGTAATTCTTGTGTATTTGTGTTCGTGTGTAACACTGTCTGCACTTGCACCTTTTTGCCTTATCTTGGCCAGATCGCCATTTTAAATGAGAAATTGTTCTCAACGTGCCCACCTGGTTAAATAAAGGTTAAATAAAATTTAAAAAAATTCACGATTGTCTCACGACAGGTGCTCATACCTGAATTATATAGTGACTGTTTGGTGTTCAGTTACGGGTTAGTGTTTTACGATGTGTGCTGGAGTGTTGCTAATGTCATGTGTGTTTTAACTATTGAATGGATGTGCTGACTGCAGAGTGTTTCATCATTGGACAAAGTGTGTAACACATGCACGATGTGTGTAGTGTTTTGCACCGTGTGTTACAGAATTGTTTACAGTGCCATGCCAACATTGTGTTTATTCATTTGGTGCCTGAGTGTACCAAATGCATGCAAACGTTACGGTTTCAACGCTTTGGTCTGAGCATTCACTTTTTGTGTTTTAGCAATCGGAAAAAACTGTAATCAAAACCTATATGACCAGGTAAATGCATAAAAGCATAAATAACCATTGCCCATAAGGAATACATATGACTCTTTGTTAAATGTAGCAAGGAGATCTTCAGACTACCTGGTCTGTAAGAAAAGGCAGACTAATACTGAGGTGTTTTCATACAAGCCATTATGGGAAGAATTTGTATGAAATGTGAAATCCAAATTATAAAGGTAAAACACATATAAATCCAAATGTTGATTGTACAACTAACCAGTCTAATCATCATTTTTATACCTTAATAATAGGCTGGTTGTAATGAGGCAATCACTGGAGCCAGTAAACAAAACTACATACTTGGTTACCAAGCTGGCAGCTTTGAAGAGTGTTCGTTGAGTCCTGGCTAGACTATGTGTGTGTGTTTGCTGTAGTAAATACAGAGAATGGTAGAAGGACGTTTGTGTGAGGTAAACCTTCTCACCACAGATCCAAATCTTCTCAGCTGTTGCTATACTGTCATGCTGCACTGCCTATTCATGTGGCATATTATGTTTGGCACATTGTTTGGGTCACTTCTTATATCATAACAAGGTAATAAAATGTGTAATCAAGTGATGACTGATTAACAGTAATGTACTGTAAATGTTAAATGTCCTAATACATGTTGATACTACAGCAATGCAAAATATAGGCTCTTAACCTTGCAGTTTTGCACATATCATGTAAGACTTCTCAATTTCTTTGCACAAAACTCTCCAGAAAATGCCACATAAGAAATTCCAATTTAACCCCTGATTATGTCTACAATATGTTCTAGCAAAAGTTTGCAGTTAAAAAACTTTAGTACATGTTGAATGCTGTATCTCCTGAAACCACTAATAATGACTGCCTGTGCCTGATGATCTGACAAAGTCCATGGCCACTTTGACAGGGACAACACGCAGGTGGCCATAAACATTGTGGTCTCCCAAAGCAACAACCCCTCATTCCCCCCTGACAGTTGTACTACCCTACCCCACCCCCACCACCCCATTGCACTACCCCATACCACCCATATTGTTCTATTTATATTTATGACAGCCTGATCTCTTAGAAATCCGTGAAACTGCCACGGGGTCTGAACATCAGAATCCGTGGCAGCTCATGGAATGGCAGAAAATTCTGTGAAACGAACATGGATCCAAATTAATGTCAGTTTTACGGAAAAGTCCGCGATTGGCGCACAGTGAGACGTTGCTGTTAACTCGATGGAAGCCTTTCCCAAACCCCTAACCTAACCTTAACCACTCAGAAACCTTGCTGTTAATTCAATGTAAGGCATTCCCAAACCCCTTACCTAACCTTAACCACTCAGAGACCTTGCTGTAAATTTGATGTTATTTGTTATATGTCGTAATGTATTGTTTGTAACCATGGTGATAGTGAGTAAAAAAATGATTAAAAAAAGCACATTTGCAACACGTCTGCATCGCGCTGGTATAGAAAACAGAATATATGCAAAGTGTCCGCACGGATTCGAACTCGCAACCTTTGGTATGTGAGTTGCATGTTTATACGCCCGCCCACCATCCCCAGCCTACCAACCTGCTCCCCAACCTACCAACCTGCTAAATCTAGGCTATTTACACACTGCTACGTCATGCTGCGATTCCGTAAAACTGCCACGGATTTTGAAGTTAAGTATCCGTGGTAGTAGAGTGAGAGATCACGTTGTTATGATATGTACATATTGTAACTACATTTATGCATACCCATATTTTACTGCTCATTATACTGTTCATACTGCACATACAATTATTTTTCCTACTCTGAAATTGTTACTGTTGCTACACTGCACATATTTATCTATATTGTTCATACTTTATATCCATATTTATTATGTCATTATGTCAGTATCATAATTTGCTTTATGTCATGATCTTTATTTGCTTTATCAGTATTTGCTTTCTACCATGCACAAATAAAAATGTTACTGAACAATGAGAACTCAAACACACCAAACCAACAATTACTACAAACACACACAAAAACAGATTTTGCACGGGCACTGCACTAGTCAGATTGAACTACAAAAACAATTAGGTTTTGTCACGGTCTGGTGTGTGGTGGAGAGAGGGAGACCCGATAGCAGGATGACGTTTGTATTCCCTAGTCATTTTTTGAATCAACAGGTCCAGAAGAGAACATATACCCATAGTAATGGCTTAAGGCGGGAGCACCACCGAATATAATAATAGCTATGTGCTCTTTTAGTGGCACAGACACTCATACAACTTAATACAAAGATACCCGTACACCTATACATTCATACGAGAAACCAAAACCGACCTGGTAAGTGCAGCTCCCGGATCCTGTGATAATTCCAAACGGAGGTACACCGTTACAGGATTCATAGATCACAATGCCCAACAACCTCTCTCTAGTCTGGGCTATATATATATCAAATGCCTAACTATCTAATCTAACACGACTGTACATAATCACCAATCAAACTGATCTAGAAAATACCAGCCTTTCCTACCCTAAACCTATCGGATAGACAGCCCACACTAGAGAGAGGCATGACTAACACAAAAGGGATATTCACAGGAAGTCAACGGAACATACTTAAAGAGACGTGACACACGGGAACCAACAGAAACAATATACATAATACATAACCCAAAATACACCAAGGAGTCCATGGGCCCTATCTTACACCCAGCGCAATTTACTTTTTACACAAACACATGTATCATTCCTATCTTGCACCCGACGCATATGGGACTTTTCCCTCCACAGACACATGTCGGTAAATTAGGGAATGAACTTGCATTTGTTGGGCGGTTCAGCGAAAAGATTAGGCGTGTTCCGGCGCAAACGTTCCCTGGTGCTATCTTGCAGTTCCCGAAAACACTTCCGCCACTGACCAGGAAAAACCTGGTTAAAAGTCAGTGGCGTGTTATTCATATGCTATTTTAAGGGCGCATGCTTAACCATAATGTAGCGTGTGCACAACACAAATACAATTTGCTCCTCTCATCTACACAAATGCAGCAGTTCTTTATTATTGCAATACAAAATTAAAAGGAAAAATATTACCACACGAGGGAAATCATTGTGGTGTCCGAAAATGTGAAAAAATAGGTATACATGTAGTGTACACATTTACTCAAATTATTCAGAATGAATTATTTGCACTGATATACATCAACCTCAAGGGAACCCATTCATACAAGTAATTTGCAATGCTAATAGTAAAATCACCCATGTCTTTGCGAATTACTGGCTCAAGCCACGACTCATTTATGGCAATTTTGCAATGAGGAATCCCCCCTTGGATGGGTGGCTGTGAAGGGGACAACGGCTACACGCAGTGTAGCCTAATTGAACGAACATTTGGCACACTGAAAATGCACGTCAGGTGTTTGGATAGAACAGGTATGGGCTACACTACTCAAGTCGCAGCATTCTTTGTGGCTTGTTGTGTTTTACGCAACATTTCCATGAATCATGGATGTGTTGATTACATCAATTAGGAAATATTAGAGGACTTCAGGAGACGTGATGTTGAAATGCACGTGCCGTTGCCACTTAAATGCCCAGAAATACAGAACGGGAGAGGAAAGCTTATTTGACAGAAGTGTAATCTCGGTCTAATGTTAGACTACATTGCAAAAATATTACCATGAATTCATAACCTCGTGAATCAGTGAGAGTAAGTCCAAAACATCGGAAAGTAGGCTATGTCCTGTGACATTTCTTTATTTACATTTTGTAAAAAGAAAAATCAATAGTAATCCGCCGTTATAATAGCCATCCGCCACGTGTGTGTGTGTGTGTGTGTGTGTGTTATATCTTTATGTTTGAAGCGTGAAATGTGGCAAAAGGTCGAAATGTTCAAGGGGGCCAAATACTTTCGCAAGGCACTGTATATACTGTATATATATATATATATATATATATATATATATATATATATATATATATATATATATATATATATATATATATA
>JACXGM010016422.1:0-20479 GCA_016801145.1 Umbra pygmaea | reverse complement strand
GCCTTGCCTTGTCCCCGAGCCTGAGCCTTGCCTTGTCCCCGAGCCTGAGCCTTGCCTTGTCCCCGACCCTGGGCCTGCCCTGCTCCCAGTGCAATTGTTTGCATCTGTCCCTAATCCTTTGTCTGTCCCTGTGCCAGTGCTTGTCCTGTTCACTGAGCCTTCCCAGGTCTCTGAGCCATTCCGGGTCTCTGAGCCTGCCCCGGTTCCCGTGCCTGCACCGGTTCCCGTGCCTGCCCCTGTCCCTGTGCCAGTGTCCGCCCCTGTCCCCGTGCCAGTGTCCGCCCCCGTGCCAGTGTCCGTCCCTGTCCCCGTGCCATGGGCTGCCCTTGTCCCTGAGCCAGTGTCTACACCTGTCCCGTTCCTGTGCCTATGCCAGTGTTGGACCCAGTCCCTGTGCCCTTGCCAGCCCCGGTCCCCGTGTCTGCCCCGACTGCTGTCTCTCTGTCTAGGTCTGTCTGTGTTTCTGTGACTGTCCAGATTCCTGTACCTGCTTCTGTTCCAGTGCCTGTGATCACTCCGCCTGCCTGGTTTCCCCTGCCGCTGCCTTATTGTAATAAAATATCATAAACAATACTCATAGAGCCTATGTTGTCATAGAGCCTAGTGCCAGGGTTCCCTTGGTATTTATACTGCTGCCTCCGCCTACCGGCCCGTCGCTGCTGCCTCCGCCGTCCGGCCCGTCGCTGCTGCCTCCGCCGTCCGGCCCGTCGCTGCTGCCTCCGCCTACCGGCCCGTCGCTGCTGCCTCCGCCTACCGGCCCGTCGCTGCTGCCTCCGCCGTCCGGCCCATCGCTGCTGCCTCCGCCTTCCGGCCCGTCGCTGCTGCCTTCGCCGTCCGGCCCGTCGCTGCTGCCTCTGCCCTACGGCCCACGGTTGCTGCTTCGACCCTCCGGTCTGCTGCTGCTGCCTCCATCCTCCGGCTCGCCGGAGTTCCCTCCACCTGCCTGGTCTGCTCTTCTGCTTCACCCTGGAGGGCCTCCGCTGGCCTGGTTTCCGCCGCTACGGTCCCCTGCCTGGTGTCCTGTGGCATGTTCGTGGTTAGGCGCCTCAGGAGCTGCGCCTTGGGGGGGGGGGGTTCTGTAACGTTCCTCTTCCATGAGAACTACAGCTTCCCTATCCAAGACTGCTCAGAACTACAATTCCCATAACTCGGACTCAATCACCCAAATTCTATTCACCTGCCTTACTCCACACTCCATATATTCCAGCACTTCCCAGTTCCTCTTTTCAAGGTAGTGTAAGTACATTCTGTCTTCATTCTGAGCATTCTATATATTGATTGTTTATCCAGTCTGACCCCTGCTATATATATTCCGTGTTTCTGATTTTGGATATTCCTCTGTATTTATGCAGTTTTTGTGATACAACCATTTGTGATACAAAAGACATTTAGAGAAAAGCTGGCAAGCTGGCCTAAAATTCACCCAAATGACGCTATTGGTCTTCAGACTTTCTCTGACTATTTAAATGCATGCCAGGGTGCCATGCCACATGTCAAAGGCCTTCACATTTTTTATTATTATGAAGTAAATCAGAAACTTGTGCTGATATTTCCCGAGTGTGCAGTTAGCAGATGAAACTGTCAAGTCACACATTCTCTTTCTGGAAATTGAGTACCTGCTTTTAAAGAATTTGCTACATTTGTGTCAACTGAAGTTGAAGCTGCTTGTAATCCAGATGCCTCCTTTTATGCTCTTCATGCGGCAGAACCTGTCACAGAGAAAGGAAGCCTGAATCAAATCAAGAGTTAGAGTTCTCACTACTCATGCAAACACAGAGAATCAAAATTGAACAGAATTATGTGTGTGTCCTGTCAGAAACGTAACCATCAGCTTAATAATTGCTTCAACTTTCTCAGTAAGCCAATGGAGGTCATTCGAGTTCATGTGTCCTGTGGACCCACAGTCAAACGGAACAGATACAGGGTATCCTGGTCAAAAAAATTACTCAAATTAAAGGTGGCCAATCTCTGGGCCTAAACGTCTATCGTTGGACTTTAATACTTTACAATAAAATAAAGTTGGCCAAGCTCTGGGCCTCAATAAGTCTTTACTGTCTCTACTTTATCTCTCCTGGATATTTCTCTCTCCTTTGTTTGTTCTCTACTCCTTCCTCCCCTTGACTCTCCTTCCTTTTTCTGTTTGAAACAAACACACAGGTTCCATTAATTCTCCCAGCTGTCCTTGATTAACACTTCTGTCTTTCTTTGCCCTCCCCCATGTGAGGTCACTGTTGCCCTTTTTATCTTTCCTAGCCAGCTCCCCCCTTCCACATTAGTGGATTATGATAAATATGGTTTAGTATTTGATGTCAGTTATGTTTGGTTCATAGAAATAAAAAATGACTACTAACTATTCATGGGGAAAACAGATCACATCTACTGTGAGAAGTGTGATACAAACATTGTGCATACTGCCATCTAGATGACAACGTAGCCATGAACAACCAAATCCCATACATTTGTCTAAAATCACATTATTTTCTATCTGCTAAATAAATTGAAGGTAAAGTTTATTTATTATACATACTAATCAGATGTTAATTATAACAAGTTTGGTTTAGAAGCACTAGAATGTCTCTAGTGGACATGACTCACAAATGTCTTTAATTGTTGCATTATTGATAGAATATGTATGCAGAGTGCAAGGAAATAAATGTCTAAAATGAATGAATGACAATTGTTGAGTTCAAACAAGAACAAACCACACCCTTGTACGTTTTTGGTAAGCAGCTGTGGGCTAGAGAAATGGCACCACTCAAAAAATAATAAAAGGCTAATGATGGTAAACGTGACCTCACTGTGAAAGATCTATTTGATTTACGAATAAAATTATTAAACTCTTGTGCTAAACAGAATGGTTGTCAAACCTCACAAGACTGACAAATATACAGATAAAAGTTTCAAATTATAGGGCGCTGGACAAATCCTCTGGAGATTAGGGGCCTTTTTACATTCCGAGAGATACTGATAGATACCGATAGCTTTCAGCAACATTTCCCAAATCCGCAGGAGCTCATTTCCATATTGTTTGTATTTATACTGTCATTTCTCCAGACCGCAATTGCGTGTTTGTGGGTTTGTCATTCAAGAAGTCTTGAGCTGCGTGCGCTCAGAATCCAGCCCATTACCTTACAGTGAAGGATTTCCCTGCAATATACATTTAATCTGGGCTATTAGTAAAACCCAAGGTGGGATCTCTCGTGCGCTACCTCCGGAGGTCATGTGGAATTCGAGAGAGACACGCAGGTTGGCTCGAGCGGATTCAGAAAATGTTGCTGAAAGCTATCGGTATCTATCGTAGTGTAAAAAGCCTCTAGGACATTGTGCCCCCAGTTGGTACCCCAACTCTAAAAAGACAACACATTCTTTCAATTAGTAGCACAATGCCCAAGTTTCACTTACAGTTCTGAACTAAACTAGCTGATACAGAGTTACCCTCACTAGTATGCATAATGATAGGTATTTGGACAGTTTGAAACACACTTGTACATCATCACAATCTACGGTAAGGTCCAAGCTACTAATCTGTTTTTTTCTGATCCAGCTTCTCACATAAATTACATAGCTGTGTGTTCTCCAGTCCCATGACAAGTGATCTTCACCATTGGTACCATCCGGCATCAGAGCACTGTACTCTTCCTGTGTCTAGACATAAAAAACATTCAATTATCAAGGTGAGGTCCCAAGTCTCACTTTACACAGTGGTTAGCACAAAAATCAACTATCAGTGTATTTCTTTGTGCTGCGGACTACATGATGGAGACCAGAGGCAATTCTAGGATTTGCCTGATCGGAGGGCTCAGCCCCCAGCGAGAATGTGCACATGAAATTAATTATTTGCTGTTAAACTCACCAAAACCAATACACCTCAAGTGTGGCTGCTCTTAAACTAGTGTACATTACTGACTCTCTTTATGTCTCAAAATAGGGATCTAAATAGGTTTAAAATGTGTCTAATAAGGTGCCAACTAATTACTAACAAGAAAAAACCTATGCTTTCATAAAAGGCACATAATCACCATTGTCAGTGTTGTTGTTGGAGAGAGTGGAGACCAATGCAGGGAGTTGTGTTCTTGTATTTTATTTCAGAACACCAGAAAATAATAAATGTCTAGGCTGCCTTTGGCCAACTAGAACAGGGAGACTGTGGTGCCCAAAACAAATAATCTATAGAGGACAAGCGATACACACTCACTGTGAATTTATCTTACCACAACACGGCATGAAATTTGACATTGATTACATAGATTTCACTTTCACAGCGTCATTACATTACAGCATATTAACGTAGCGCGTCACAGAATATCTGCATATACATAGGTTTAAACCTCCTCTGGACGAAACTCAATAATATATAACGCTATACCAAGGGGTGAGAGTGGAAACAGCTCTTGTCCCTTACCAGCATCAATCACGATAACAGGGTTTACAACCCACAATGACGCACACACCTTCTAGGACCCAGAGTGTCTATATAGCCTATTTGATTACTAACCACCAACCGGTGTGCAGGATTAATCATATATAATCAACCAGGTCTTGTGCATGATAATGATATACCAAAGTAAGTAAACACATCAGCCATAGTGTCCAGAAGGTGGTGCGCCAGTGTGATAACTAAACCAAATAGTCCTTGAACACAGCTGTATATATATATATAGTTCAGTGCCAATAATATAGTATTTCAGTTTTTATGCACGACATCCATATAGTTGCCCCCAAACAAAATTAAACCTAAAATGAACAATAAGAGAAAATATAATCATAATTTATTCAGGAATATAGTTCTGGGTACACAATGTGTGCATTACAGCTACAGTTTGTGAAACACCTAGACGACTTGTCTTGTAGAGCTGTCACACTGCATCGACATATGTCGATTAGCCAAAGTTACCGTTGATTTGGCATATTATGGTAATATACTTCTACGATGTCTGAACACACGAAGACCAACCTGGTTCTGCAGCTAAAATATCTTGCCCAAGAGCTTTAAATGTATGGGAGTATTTCAAGTCCCAACAATCTAGTAGTGGTATGTAATACATACAAATTACAAATGGCTTTTCATAGCAGTACAACTGTGAACAAACACCTAAAAAGAAAACATCCCGGAGCGCTTCGCCAAGATAGCAGCAAGACAGCACAAAAAGTCCTGTTTACCAAGCATGAAATATTAGAAATGTCAACACATAAAACAGGTTTTGTTAGTAGTAGACACTTAAAATAGATTTTCTAAATGTTTCTTCACCGCCCTCATGTTAAAACCTCTGCCCTGCTGCTGACGTAGATAACATTACATCATTCGTCATTTAACGTTATTCTGCTAATTTTCTGATTATTTTAACGGCCATGTATGAGTGAGAAAACTGCTTTAACTAATGTTATACACTGTGGTTACAACAGTAAACGGCCATGTATGTATGCATGAGAAAATTGCTTGAACTAACATTATACACTGTGGCAGGCACGTCACCAGACTTTCAAAACACTTGGGGCTAAGACAGAAGACCCGGAGCTGGGGGGATTGCATGTGTTTGTAATTTACATTAGCTATAATTCTGTGGGTTATTACATTATTTGTTTATTATTAGGCATGAATGAAATGAAATGGATGTTTCTGATGACATATGCTATCAGTGTCAAGTCAAGTACAAAATGAACTTGAACAACTGTTTGCATCTTTAGCAATAGCCTTGTAGCTACAATTATGAATTGAAGAATATGTCACAGCAATACGTTTGAATTTTGAAGTCCAGTATGTTTCTGACCATGCATCTGACAAATAGGGTACATTATCATAACACAGAGTAGTGATGTGGATAAACTCATTTTCAAATACCACTCATCACTATTATAATATGTTTTGTGCGTCTCTTTTTTAGGATGAGGCAAAACAGTGTAAAGGATTATTTAGAATCGAGGAACCCAAAATCATGCACACCCCAGAGGTCAGCTGAAATGACTAACAACGTATTACAAATGATAGTTAAGGACATGAGACCCATTTCTACTGTGGAAGGTCAAGGCTTCCATGACATGATTAAAACATTAAACCCAGGGTATATATTTCTCTCCTGGGCCCACTTTACAGATTTAATGGAAAAGAAGTATGCTGCCATTAAAGAGACAGTCAAAGCCTAAGTAAAAATGCCAACTCAAAAAGGACACTAACAACAGATGCTTGGACAAGTATTGCCACAAAGGCATACTGTTCTTGGAAGTCACCTGCCACTTTATCGATAGGGAGCTGACTTCCTACAGTTTGAGCACGATGCCTCTTGAGGAGTGCCACACAGCAGAAAACATTGCTGACTGGGTGGAAAAGGCAGCAGATATGTTTGGTGTCTCGCTAAATGATGTACTGGCTGTTGTACATGATAATGCTGCCAATGTGGTGGTAGCTCTAAGGATCTTGAAAGAGAAGCATAGAGTTGCCTGCTTCACATCGTTGTGCTGGCCATACACTTCAGCTGGTGGTCAACCATGCCCTTAAGAAGGATCCCCAAATAAGCAAAACACTTGGAGCTGCAAGGTGCCTTGTAGAACATTTTAAGAGGAGTGAGCTGGCCAGCAGCAAGCTCAAAGACAAACCAAAGCAATGGGACACAGCTGAGCATAAAATGCTCCAGGATGTATCTGTAAGATGGAACAGCTGAGCTCTTACTACATGGTGAGTAATCTCTTGGAGAAGCGGTGGCCAGTGACTGCAACCCTTTCAGACCCAGAGATCACACAGAGAAGAAGGCACTACATGGATCTGAAAAGTGACCAGTGGACCCTACTGGAGGAACTAGATCAAGTTCTCAAGCCCTTTGAGTAAGCCACTGTCTCCCTGAGTGGAGAGGCTTATGTTACTGTCTCTGCTCTACCTCCACTGGTAACGGCCTCCACAAGGCCACACAGAAAACAGCCTTTGAGTCTGCTCCACAGGAGATAGCTGCAAGGTGGGAGACCACATTAAGAGAAGATGGTAAAAATGTGTGTGTATTTGCTTCTGCCCTTTTCACCAGGTGATATCCTTCTTCAAACTCTTGCACTTCAAGCCAAAAGAAGTGAGCAGGAACAACTTAAACAGGCAAACGTGGAGGAGGACTCAGCCAGTGCTCAGCCAAAAGTTTCACGAAAGAAGCCAATGTCTGTGCTGGATGCTTTGCTGGGCTCAGAGGACAGCAATAATGAAGACAATGGCCAAGAAGATGGTGTTGACCGTAAAATGGTGAGGAATGAGGTACTTGTGTATTTTTGTGAACAATGTATTGCAAGGGATAAGAGCCCACTCCAGTCGTGGAAGGAAAATGCTGCAAGGTTCCCCAACTTGGCTGTTCTGTCCAAATCATACCTGACTGTCCCCGCAACATCAACTCCATCTGAGCACCTCTTTTCAGCAGCTGGGAACATTGTGACAAAGAAAAGAGCAAGCCTGACCTCAGAGCATGTGGACATAATAATACCTAACTATCTTACGGTCCCCCCAAGTCAGGACACATGGAGGCCCTAAGAGAGAGGAGGAGGGGGTAGTAAGAAAGGAACGGTGGAGGGGGGGATGAGAAGAGGAAGGAAGGAAGGAAGAGGAGAGATGTTGGAGAAGTGTGTTGTGTTGGGCTGTGTGCTAGTGTTACTGACATTTGATTCAGATAGCAATAGTACATTCTTCCTGTAAGAAACACATTTTTTTATTGTAAGACTGATGGGGAGGGAGAGCGGAGAGGTGGAGGGAAGGAAGAGATAAGAGGGGAGAGAGATTGTGCACGCGCGTGTGTGTGTGTGTGTGTGTGTGTGTGTGTGTTTGTGTGTGTGTGTGTATGTATGTATATATACAGTGGCTTGCGAAAGTATTCCGCCCCCTTGAACTTTTCAACCTTGTGCCACATTTCAGGCTTTTCAAGATATGAAGATATGAAACTGTAATTTTTTGTGAAGAATCAACAACAAGTGGGACAAATTCAAGTGGAATGAAATGTATTGGATATTTCAAACTTTTTTAACAAATAAAAAACAGAAAAATTGGGCGTGCAAATTAATACTTAGTAGAGCCACCTTTTGCTGCGATTACAGCTGTAAGTTTCTTGGGGTATGTCTCTATCAGTTTTGCACATCGAGAGACTGAAATTTTGGCCCATTCCTCCTTGCAAAACAGCTCGAGCTCAGTGATGTTGGATGGAGAGCGTTTGTGAACAGCAGTTTTCAGTTCTTTCCACAGATTCTCGATTGGATTCAGGTCTGGACTTTGACTTGGCCATTCTAACACCTGGATATATTTATTTGTGAACCATTCCATTGTAGATTTTTCTTTATGTTTTGGATCATTGTCTTGTTGGAAGACAAATCTCCGTCCTAGTCTCAGGTCTTTTGCAGACTCCATCAGGTTTTCTTCCAGAATGGTCCTGTATTTGGCTCCATCCATCTTCCCATCAATTTTAGCCATCTTCCCTGTCCCTGCTGAAGAGAAGAAGGCCCAAACCGTGATGCTGCCACCACCATGTTTGACAGTGGGGATGGTGTGTTCAGGGTGATGAGCTATGTTGTCGATTTTGGTTTCATCTGACCAGAGCACCTTCTTCCACATGTTTGGTGTGTCTCCCAGGTGGCATGTGGCAAACTTTAAACTACACTTTTTATGGATATCTTTCGGAAATGGCTTTCTTCTTGCCACTTCCATAAAGGCCAGATTTGTGCAGTATACAACTGATTGTTGTCCTATGGACAGACTCACCTCAGCTGTAGATCTCTGCAGTTCATCCAGAGTGATCATGGGCCTCTTGGCTGCATCTCTGATCAGTCTTCTTCTTGTATGATCTGAAAGTTTAGAGGGACGGCCGGGTCTTGGTAGATTTGCAGTGGTCTGATACTCCTTCCATTTCAATATTATCACTTGCACGGTGCTCCTTGGGATGTTTAAAGCTTGGGAAATCTTTCTGTATCCAAATCTGGCTTTAAACTTCTCCACAACAGTATCTCAGACCAGCCTGGTGTGTTCCATGTTCTTCATGATGCTCTGTGTGCTTTCAATGGACCTCTGAGGCTATCACAGAGCAGGTGCATTTATACGGAGACTTGATTACACACAGGTGGATTCTATTTATCCTCATTAGTCATTTAGGTCAACATTGATCTTGATTATGCCCAGGGAAAACAGATTTATTTACTGTAACAAACTTGAAAGACAAAAACAACAAAAGTGGCACTCAGAATCAGGAGATCAGTAACTAATAGTGCAACAGCAACACAGAGACAATGACCAACACTGGAGAAATAGGGGTCCATATACTCTTTTAATGGAATAACAAGTGAAAACGGGTGAGAATACGTGTGAACCTAATTACCACAGGAGGTCCATATAACAGGCCTTGAGCTAATGTCCTGAAATGTCCACAGGGTGGCAGACACGCTCCACAGAGCATGACAACTGCTGAATAACAGGTAGCTGTTCACAATAGTGTGTTAACATTTTGGTCCAGAACTGCTTAAATGCAGGGATGCAGGGTGGAAAATTTACATTTTACCTAGATTTTTTACCAGCTATTTTTTTCCCCAATTCAAATGTATAAAATAAAATGTATTCACATCTTCTGAATTAATTCAATTCATTTTGGAAAAAATAAATACAATTGTGTGTTTACATAACCGCAGGGTTTATTGCGTGTGTGCGTGTGTGCGTGTGTGTGCGTGCGTAACCAAAAAACTACATTCTTTATGTTTTTACATACTGATGTTACTGAAAGACTACAGGTAAAGTATAGAGTGTTGTTACTCACCTTGATTCCTTGTTGAGCAGGGAGTTTATGAAGTCTTTGGTCTTCAAAGGTCTCTTCATCAAATTCCTACAGAGCACAAGTCACCACAAGTCTCAACCCCACGTCACCCTGAAATGGAGACATACTGTACCACTATATTGAAAATATGTGCAATTGCAAGCTTTAACCACTAGAGGTCATGAAAAGTGTTTGTCTGTGTAAACAAGGCATCAGTAAACAAATGTTGACACCACTTCTGCTGTTCATGGGGAAATGTATTTACATCTTTGAGTTATACAGATTTGTTAATAAGTAAACTACAGTGTTATTTTGAATGAGTAGGCATATCCCCCCCCCCAAAAAAAATACTATGTATAGCCCTAATCAGGGATTAAAATGGAAATTCAGATTCAAAGAATGCAAACTTTTCAGAAGAGCTAGTAAACGGTGAAAGCCGAGACTGAATTACAGGAATACCACAATGCAAGCACACGTGTTAATTGGACTTTAGTTTTGTTGTTGTACGTAATAATGAATGTAAATCTTCTTGAGCTGAGCCTTAAAATTTCCCAACTTTTTGATGATTTATTACAAACCCTCTCTTTGTATAAAGCAGTGTTGGAACTGTGTTACTACACCATCTTAAGAATTATTTGGACAGTACTGTACTGCACGAAATAGTATACTGCTATCATATTAGCGATCTAATCAGATTTTCAAGGTAGACACCATTTTGTTTTATTTGTTTTGCCCTACATTGAGGCACAGTCACAGTGTCAATGGGAAAAGCTAAGATGATTTCTCTGATTAAACTTCAGAATTCAACTGTATGTATCTATAGCTGCAGGATGAAGGCAACTTGCTGATGAGCCTTGCCGTGGTTGCCATGGTGTGCTCTGGACAATTTACTAGCTATGCACTTAGATGGATGTTGTCTGGGAGGCATGGAAAACCCTCCATGGCAAACAGTATGCCCAGGCAAAAGAGACAGACAGATATGGATCAGATCAGTGGTGAGAATGTAATCAGATTACTGGTGGGAAATAGAGTAGTAGTTTATACAATTAGTGTTATTATTTATTCTAGCTGGTTGGGATGACTGATCATCTGTTCTCATTTTCAACAAAATGATCACAAAAAATATATATTGTAAATAAAAAAATACAGTTACTAAACCTAAAAGTTATCAACAGAAAATATTACCCAAATATATAATAAAATCATTACAAGTAAATACATTCTTCCTTGTGTATAAGTGTATAAAAAAATTACTATACTGTATGTTGATAAAAAAAAGAAGTTATGTAGTAAAATTGCTTGTAAATAGGGCTAACATCCATTTTGATAGATATTTTTATTGAACATATCTATTAATTGAGATTAAATAGATTTAAGAGCTTGAAGGCAGTCTCTGCCAAATGCATAAAACCAATATATACTGAATTCTACTTCTTTTTGTAAAGGACGTCTATTGAATCATTAATGTTGTAGTTCTTTTATTAACAATTTTTAATTTACATGTTTAATATATATTTTTAAGATCTTTTGCCAATCCAGATGCCCAGATCTAGAATTAATGCACAGGAATCTGCTCAATGAGAGAGCCATCCATGCATAAATGCTGAAGCCAACCGAAACATTTCAATATTAATTTGAAAACAACACACACTGTAAAGTTGACCTGTGTTGAGCACTCATTTTAAATCAATAACTGTGAGTACTGTAACCAAACAAATTGTGGTGAATCCTAAGATTGGCTGAGCTCACTATGTGTGTGTTTGTTTGCGTACTGTATTATATTACAAAATGTACGGTTAAAGTTAGAGTTAAGGTTAGGCATCAGGTTAGTAACGGTTAAGGTAAGGCATGCCGTTACTGAGGATAAAATTAGGATTAAGGTTAGGGTTAACATTACAAAAAACTGTGTTGAAGCACTTAGCCAATCAGAGGTAGGCATAGGGCGTGTCTTGGCATGGCCATAGTTGGATTCGTAATATCACGCCCGGTGTATCAGAGGAAGAACACAGCGTTCTGATTATGGTTAGGGACCATCAATACATTACGTGCCTCAAATTTAGCAATTCAATAGCATTTTAACCATGTTCATTGGAAACCTCAAACCACTTTCTAATTGTTCAGAGAGGACTTCCTCACGTTGCACAGCCTTTGGAGTTTCCAAAAAATCTTTAGATTTATTTAGGTGAATTTCTGAAAATTACAAAATTCAATTGCTTTTTGGTTGAATGACTTAGAAACCTCAAGCCACTTTTGTATTTTTTTGTGAGGACACACATTTTGCACAGCCTTTGGGTTTTGCAATGTTTGTCATGTATAAGCAATATTTTATTAAATGTATTGTTTTTCATTTACATCTACCTCATCATTCTGGCCCTGCTCCAGGAAAAGCTCTCCCACCTGGGAGTACCTGGGTCGACATGTAGTTGGATCACATACTTCCTCTCCAATAGGAGGCCACACGTGAAGCCGGGGAAACACTCCTCTGACCCCCGTCCATCAACACCAGATCCCCTCAGGTCTGTGTTCTATATACTCTTCTACCTGAAAACCAACAGCTGCACCTCCAGTCACCACTCGGTCAAGCTCCTAAAGTTTGCAGATGACACCACCCTCATCTGATTATTTTCTAATGGTTATCAGCCTACAGGTTGGAGATTGACCATCTTTTGTCCTGGTGCAGCTAGAACAACCTGGAGCTCAATGCCCTAAAGACAGTGGATATGGTAGTCAACTTCAGGAGAAGCCCAGCTGCTGTTCCCCACCTTTAACCTGTGTGACTCTCCAGTCAGGACTGTGGAGTACTTCCACTTCCTGGGCACCACCATTGCCAGGACCTCAAGTGGAAGCTGAACATCAGAACAACAGAGGATGTACTCCTGCCTCACCATCTGGTTCCCTGCAGCCACTGCCAAGGACAAGGGCAGACTGCAGTGCATCATTCACTCTGCAGGAAGGGAGATTGGATGCATCCTGCCTCTGTTACAAGACCTACACGCCTCCAGATCTAGGAGGAGAGCAGCAAAGATTGTGGCTAAACCCACTCACAATGGAAATTAACTCTTCAGAACTCTTCCCTCCAGCAGAAGGTTAAGGGCTATCAAGACCAAGACCTCCCACCACAAGAACAGTTTCTTTCCTACAGCAGTAGGCCTCCTGAACACTCCCCCGAAACCAAACTGACTCTGCTCCCCCCCACGCACATACAGCACATAGCTGTACAGATACTGTTGGGACCCTGTTCATATTCCACTCATATCCTGCACATTAAAAGCTAAAACATGTTCACATTATATATAACACTCGTGTGGTGTTCGTATTTACATTTAAGTAAAAAAATGAATGTAGTCATTTAGCAGATGCTCTTTTTCAGAGCATCTTACAGTAATTACATTGACATTCTCCCTGGAGCAACTTAGGGTGAAGTGCCTTGCTCAAGGACATTTGGCACAGCTGGTAATGGAACTGGCAACCTTCCAACTACTAGTCTGTCTCCCTGACCACTGAGCCATATGACCCTTCATTATTACTTCATTATTTCTGTTATTCACCCAATGTTTGCAGGTTTGTTGCAACCACAACATTATTAAGCAATTAAAACAATACAGGCTGTCACAAATCCTAAGGACTGGGTTTGGGATTCATGGCATAAGACTGAGATATGGACCAGTTGAGATATACAGAATATGTAGTTATTTTTTCATTGTGTATTTGTGTTCTAATTAGTCCAGTGCTATTGCACTGTAAATTTACAGTATGTTCCAGTTTTTGAGGGAACATGTGAGGGAGTAGCTGGGGTTTGTTGGAGCTGATGGCCATTATTACACCATATTGATTGAGCCTTCACCTCGTTATGTGTCGTACATAATGTGTATGTTATAGTGAGCCAGGCGTACGTTAAGTGTATAGTGTATTGGCGCCCGATGCCGCGTTAAAGCATTGTAACTTCATGTTCACTTTGTGCAGCTACTATTACAGTGGGGCAAAAAAGTATTTAGTCAGCCACCAATTGTGCAAGTTCTCCCACTTAAAAATATGAGAGGGGCCTGTAATTATATCATAGGTACACTTAAACTATGAGAGACAAAATTAGAAAAACAATCCAGAAAATCACATTTTAGGATTTTTAATGAATTTATTGGTAAATTAAGGTGGAAAATAAGTATTTGGTCAATAACAAAAGTTAATCTCAATACTTTGTTATATACCCATTGTTCGAAATGACAGAGGTCAAATGTTTTCTTTAAGTCTTCACAAGGTTTTCACACACTGTTGCTGGTATTTTGGCCCACTCCTCCATGCAGTTCTCCTCTAGAGCAGAGATGTTTTGCGGCTGTTGCTGGGCAACACAGACTTTCAACTCCCTCCAAAGATTTTCTATGGGGTTGAGATCTGGTGACTGGCTAGGCCACTAAAGGACCTTGAAATGCTTCTTACGAAGCCACTCCTTCATTGCCCGGGCGGTGTGTTTGGGATCATTGTCATGCTGAAGCCCCAGCCATGTTTCATCTTCAATGCCCTTGCTGATGGAAGGAGGTTTTCAATACATGGCCACATTCATTCTTTCCTTTACACAGATCAGTCTTCCTGTTTCCTTTGCAGAAAAACAGGCCCAAAGCATGATGTTTCCACCCC
The DNA here is from genome assembly GCA_016801145.1 of Umbra pygmaea. Taxonomy (NCBI): domain Eukaryota; kingdom Metazoa; phylum Chordata; class Actinopteri; order Esociformes; family Umbridae; genus Umbra; species Umbra pygmaea. Next base: position 6,095 of record JACXGM010016422.1, on the reverse strand, counting down.
CATGTTTCACAGTAGGTATGGTGTTCTTTGGATGCAACTCAGCATTCTTTCTCCTCCGAACACGACGAGTTGAGTTTTTACCAAAAGTTCCATTTTGGTTTCATCTGACCATATGACATTGTCCCAATCCTCTTCTGGATCATCCAAATGCTCTCTAGCAAACCTCAGATGGGCCTGGACATGTACTGACTTAAGCAGGGGGACACGTCTGACACTGCAGGATTTGAGTCCCTGGCGGCGTAGTGTGTTACTGATGGTAGCCTTTGTTACTTTGGTCCCAGCTCTCTGCAGGTCATTCACTAGGTCCCTCTGTGTGGTTCTGAGTTTCTTGCTAACCATTTTTGTGATAATTTTGACCCCACTGGGTGAGAAATTGCGTGGAGCCCCAGATCGAGGGAGACTATCAGTGGTCTTTTGTGTCTTCCATTTTCTTATAATTGCTCCCACAGTTGATTTCTTCACACCAAGCTGCTTACCTATTCCAGATTCAGTCTTCCCAGCCTTGTGCATGTCTACAATTTTGTTTCTGGTGTCCTTTGACAGCAGAGGTCCAGGGTATCTATATACAAACCTGAGTAAGTTGTGAAAAGAGTGTGGTATTTTGCTTGAGTTAATGCGTGGAATGTGCGCAATGCATGAAACCCAGTGTTTTTTCGTTTTGCACACTGGGTTTTGTGCGTTGCCCACCATTCCATTCACTCCGGTCCCGAGCGTAACGCAAGCCTGTCCTCCCCAATTAAGATCCACTGACCGCGGCTGATGTATATATATAGATAGATAGATAGATAGATAGATAGATATAGATTTGTATTCAGCATCTTATGCCGCTATGAGAGCATGGTAGAATATATGTTATCATTGTGCACTCGCTATACTGTTCACCTGCACCTGTACTGGCTGATATAACCCCTGGATGCTTCATTATATACAATCTATACACCATCCACCTGCCTTTGGTCTCTCTCTCCAATACACACCACCTTAACTGTGACACAGGCATAACAATTTGTGTAAAAATGCTCAAAATGCACAACAATTAAAAGCAATACAAACAGCATATATGGTTAATATTTGACATTTACCTCTGCTAGATCACATTTATCAAGCGAAGAGATTTTTCAGATTAAAAATGTAATTGCTGTCAAGATTGTAAATTATAATCAAGACATGGTGGAATAAATATTGTTTATCATGAAGAAATTAAATTGAACAAGGTTTTCATCGTTAAAAAGACACATTTTACATTCAGTAAAAATGAATGAGCCCCATTGAACACACATTCATGCCAGTTTTACACACCTTATGTGGGATGTTTACTGTGTGTATGTGTGTGTAAATGTAAGTCTTGCATTTGATACATGTGTACTGTGTTTTGTTTTTCCTAGACTGGCTGGTCCTGGGCTAGCTGCTGACTGGCTGTTCTTGGGGCTCGCTTCTGACAGGCTTCTGACTGTCTCTTGATTGGTTGGTCATGGAGCTGGCAGTTCACTGACTGTTCCTGGGACTGGCTGTTGACTGGCTGTTCTCAGGGCTGACTGTTGACTGGCTGGTCCTAGGGCTGGCTGCTGACTGGCTCGTCCCAGGGCTGACTGCTGACTGGCTCAGCCTGGGACTGGCTGTTGACTGGCTGTTCTCAGGGCTGACTGTTGACTGGCTGTTCCTAGGGCTGGCTGTTGACTGGCTGGTCCTAGGGCTGGCTGTTGACTGGCTGGTCCTAGGGCTGACTGCTGACTGGCTCGTCCTGGGACTGGCTGTTGATGGGCTTGTTTTGACTGACTGGTCTCTGACTGGTCTTTGACAGAGACATGATGTGCATGTTCAAAATATTCTTCATTGTCCAAAGTGGATGACACTTCTTCCACAATAGCTTTGAAGTCTTGGAAAAATTTTTTTAAGGCCCTCTAAAGAGAACATTTTTGCCATACTGATTGACTGTGGTAAGAAGCCACATATACCAATCTGTTTATTTGGTGTGTTTCCAATCTGCAGAATATTGAATAGAGTATTGAATATTTTGAAAGAACATTGTGCAGTTTCCCTCAACACTTGTGTTGTTTCACACATTATATAGGGTGAAGAGTGCCGGAAGAGTATGGGAGCAGAAAGGTTATTTGAAATATAACAATGCTATAACCGACTGTTTCTGTGTAATTACTCACACTATAGAGGGTGAATAGTACGGGAAAAGCAGGACCAGATCTCAGTAAAGTGTGTGTGTGTAGGGGGGGGGGGGTGTACACACACAGGAACCCACACCTTACTCAGGTAGGAAGAATAAAGACTGAACGTACAAAGCAAAGGCTTTGTGTTTTTTTGTAAAGTTTTCACCTATTTTATTGTCCTAGGTCCAATAGTCCCGAACATCATATATGTAATGTAAACATATGGGGGGGGTGCCCAGTGGGCACTCAATGAAAATGTGTTCTTGTACACGATATTCATGGGAAATGAGCCAAGGCCAGTGTCTATCAGGTAAAAATAAATATATATATATTCTCTGACAATTGAAAATTGGTTTGAGGTCTCTAAGTCATTCAATGAAAAAGCTAATGAATATTGTAATGTTCAAAAATTCACTAAAATAAATCTAAATGTTTTTTATTATCTCAAAGGCTGTGCAACATGTGGGTGTCCTCTCTGAACAATTGAAAAGTGGTTTGAGGTTTCCTAGTCATTCAACCAAAAAGCTATTGAATTTTGTAATTTTCAGAAATTTACCAAAATAATGTAAAAAACAAAATATTTAAGGCTTTGCAGCTCGTGGGTGTCCTCTAAACAATTTGAAAGTGGTTTAAGGTTTCTAATGCACACTGTTAAAATTCTAGGGTAAATTTGAGGCATGTAATTTATTGACGGTCCCTAACCATAAGCATACCGCTGTGTTCTTCCTCTGATACACCGGTCTAACAGGACTGATCTCAGGTTTTGAATATCAGTTGAATTTCCAATATCAAATTTCCAACCAACTTTACCTTGGTTCAACAAAACATATGAATATAGGTAGTTTTACAAACTACCAACAATCATTTATAATGTTCACCACACCATACTAAATAAATACAACTGAGAGCTCTTTACCTTCTGTGCGGAGAGGAGACTAGGTCTACATAACTCAGACAAGACTCAGCGCAGACACGACTCAACTGCCCTATGTAGCATCAGTGCCGAAAATCTCTCCGTTCTGTCTGTGAGTAGATCAGTTAACCCAAATTTGGCATCACAGTGAATCTCAAATCCTCATCTCTACAGGTATCAGGGTTGGTTGGCAATAGCCCACTAGAGATGGTGGGAAGGCAAAAACCAGGGGCAACTAAACCTTTTAATTAAAATTTTAATTGTTATTAAGACGTATCCAAAGAACAAATAAAAGATAAAATGTTTTTCAAGAGGGTACAGATGACAGTGCCAACATAGGAAATATTTTATAATTGCACCCAGCTCAACTTGACTTGACTTGAATAGGTACATTCCAAATGCTATTTTTTGTAGTTATTTGTTATGTACATTTAATATACTTTTTGTAGCTGATAAGATTCAGCACTGTGGCTATTGACTGAATGTGACAACTCTTTGCGTTGGGAGTCAAACTGAAACATTAGTTATGGCAAGCGATAGTTCCACATATGAATGATATCTGAAGAAACGTGACAACACATCTAGTTAGATGGCTACAGCTAATCACTGCAACTCAGTCCTTGATGATACTGCACCAGAATTCTTCCCAGCTCAACAGCTGGTCTGCTCATCCATCAAGTGTTCAATCTGACAGATTCATTCTCAGGGTGTAGGTGTGTTTGTCCTGTTCCGCCTAACGGTTGTGTTGGTTAATGAAACTAATTTTGTCCTCCCACACCATCTTCCTGTGGTTCTCCTCCACCTGGATGAAAGAGCATAATCTTTTCCACCAGGCCATCCGGAAAACACCTTGTCTGGAGAAGACAAGGGGAGTGCTATCATCAGTCCTGTGTCAAGCCAACAGTAAAGCATCCTGAGACCATTAATGTGTGGGGTTGCTTCTCAGCCAAGGGAGTGGTTTCATAACACCGCAAATACTGACTCTTTGCATAAATGTCATGTAATTGTCAATAAAAGCCTTTGACACTTGGACATGGACTGCAATTATACTTTAGTTTACCATAGTAACTACTGACAAAAAGATCTAAGAACACTGAAGCAGAAAATTTTGTGGAAACCAATACATTTTGTTCTCAAAACCTTTGACCATGACTGTATAGTTGGTGAATGTAATCATCCCGTGCATGATCTGACTAATAGTCTTCCATGTTGGGTGAACAGTGCAGAAAGAATCGTCAGCTCGGGCGACATGGTTGGATGAACCATGTACACGCCCAGGGCCGTTTCTAGCACCGGGGCTGACACGTTCGCATGGCAACACTATATTAGGTCGGCAACACAAACTCCGATTTTTTCCTTTCAGAATAATAGCGCTCATTTATATTCATTGCAATGATCATTGTGAATTCATTACAAAGCCAGTGAATTGTAACCCAATACAATTGTATTGTGTGTAAAGCAACAATAAGAGTATGTAACAAAAAACCTTTAACATGTTTTCAATAACAATACTTCATTAGAAACAGTAACAAATATGATGTACACAGAACATTGATTGAATATATTGTCAGTTTCTCACGTGAAAACACGATTACATATGAAAAACATTCACTAGTGTCTGTTTTATCCAACAAGACAAATTTTAGCAACACATGAACATAGACCCACTAACTATGTAGTATGCACTGAATTAACATTGACTATTGTAATGAATTACAAGCACTATTATTTTGAAAAGTAAAATCTGAGTTTATGATGCCGGCATAATATAGGGTTGCCAAGCGAACGTGTCAGCCCAGGTGCTAGAAACAGCCCTGTGTACGCCTTTTGTTATCCCACAGATATGTACAAGGAATTGCAGAGCTGCTGACAAGGTAGGATTAAAGAGGGAATTGGGAAATTAGGAAAAAAGATTAACATGAATAAAATACATTTCTAAGAATGTAACACCAGGTATGTTCTCTATACCTGTCTCCAACTGAGAATGTGTGGCACATTAATGAAGCGCAAAATAAGGCAACGCAGACCCCAACAGTTGTGCAGCATGCATCGAGCATGCATTTCATATGCTCAAGACATAACTTAAGGCAGAAAGAACCATGAACCAACATCAACTGATGACAGTTACAGTAAAGGGCTGGCAAAGCATCTCAAATGAGGAAACCCAGCATTTGGTCCATGCGTTCCAGGCTTCAAGCGTTCAATGCCTAAAAAAGATTCTCGACAAAGGATTGAAAATAAACATTTTATTTATGATTGTGTTAATTTGTCCAATTACATTTGAGCCCTTAAAAAATAGGGGGCTGTGTATGAAAATTTGTTACGCACTGCCTCCCCAGGAGGGGAGTGGGATGCCACACCGCGTTGCCCAAACGGTCAGAGACAGGAGTATGAGGTCGTAGGTGCGAGCAAGGACACAGAGACAGCAGAGTACCGTATAAACAAGGGCTTTATTTTGCCACGGTAATAAATAATAAAGTTGGGAGGAGAGGCTGAGCTAACCCTCTCAAAAGCGGAGAAATAAGAATCGACTTCCGATTCCCGGAAAGGAGGTACAATAGCTATATTTCTTGCCACGTCAAACTGTTCCCCCTTCCCAGCTGTTGCAGAAGCTGCCCCAGCTGCTAACTCCAGCTCTCTAATGCGAATTCTGGCCTCCTTATCTGCCTCTATACGTTTAGTCTCTAGCTCTTGGTCCATTTTCCTGACCTCTAATTCAAACTTCCTCTCTTCTGCCTTATCCTTTAGCTCGGCCTCAAGACGGGCTACACGCAACCTGAGCCTAGCAGCTTCTAGAGACCCAGCAGACTCAGAAGGAGAGGGCTCAAATTTGGGCAGGGTAAAAGGAGCCCGGGTTTCGTCCTCCACACCACCATCTGGCCGTGTGGGCGAGAGACCCGTCACCACCTCTTCCCCTTCCCTGACTTCCTCAGCCACATCCCCTTCCTCCTCTACGTCCTCCTCAGTAGAGGTAAATATCCCCAGCTCTAATAAATGCCGTGAAATGATGGCCAGCATTT
>JACXGM010016421.1:8638-20579 GCA_016801145.1 Umbra pygmaea | reverse complement strand
GACATCTGCCATGCGTAGGGTGCCGTCTTTCTGATGAGTTAAAATGGGTGTCCTGCCTCCCTGTGGTCACTAAAGATCCCATTGCACTAAGAGTAGGGGTGTTCACCACGGTGTCCTGGACAAATTTCCAATCTGGCCCTCATACAATCATGGCACCTTATAATCCCTATCTCTCAATTGGCTCATTCATTCCTCTCTCGCCCTCCTCCCCCTCGCTTCCCCCAGGCCGTTGCTGCAAATGAGTTAGTGTTCTTAGTCAACTTGCCAGGTAGAATAACAGTTAAACTAAAAACTAATAATTGGTCGATTAATCAGTATCAGCTTTTTTGTTTTTCCAATAATCGTTGATCGTATCAGCCTTGAAAAATCATAATCAGTCGACCTCTACTTACATGTAGTACATTTGTCAATATTTGGACAGGTCATACACCAGCAATTGTAATTTGTAAGTAAACAATATTATACCAGAACACTTACAGCATCTTGTAATGTGTCTACTACCATTCAATCATCAAACAAAGTGCCTATAGTGGCCTTGAATAATAAAGTAATAAATGCATAAGTGCAGAATCTTTTAGTTTAAAGTAGAAAGATTAGAAAGAAGAGCAAAAAAACATTTGGGGAAGAAACTTGAGTTAAGATTTTTACAGGTTTTTGACAAGTTGACCTACACTGTTTGCATCCTTTTCCTCACAGAAAGTGGAGAGGGGGAGAGAGAGCGGCAACCCCTGGAGAGTCTAGGAGGAAAGGACAGGAGAGAGACAGACCGGAAGGAAAGATTAATGGGTGTGTGTATGTGTTTGTGTGTGAATTATGGAAAAATTTGATTCATAGAACTGGATTGGTAAAGGTGAGGCACTATGTGCTTGCATATGCCAGCTAGTTGCTCACTAGAGGTTTTACCACAGGGTGAGCATCCGGTTTGGGAAATTGACGCAAATGAGGAAGTGCCTTAAACCTGCATTCAATCTGAATTCCAGCTGGGGGTGATACGTCTGGTTGCAAAAGAGCTCTAAGTTTCAGTAATAGTCTATGAGAATGAGAGACATAATATACTTGATTTATTACCTCAGTAAACATTTTCATAATGAGTATTCGGTCTCAATCACTAGATTTAAGCCTTCTGGATGTTCATTTTTTAAATTATAGTCTTGTTGATTTTAAAATTGTCGATAAAGCAAAGGGATGTTTAGGGCGTGGTTATGGCGTTCGGTTGTACGACAAGACATTCAAAGCAGTTGGCATTTCACTTTTGTCCTATAAGTAACGTTACATTTTGTTTTACATGTTTTAATACTGTTTTTCGTTAGCATCCCAATTAATATCTGTTAGCTAGCTAGATTACTCCTCCCTCTAGTCTAAAATCATCATAGCCGCAACCAAGGTGTCTGCTCCCGTAACGGCAATTTCGAACAAACCAATGGGTGCCGTCACACATGGCTCCATCTAGTAATTATACAATCTATGGGTGTTACCAGCAAATAGTAACAAAATATTTAAAAAACTTGATTGTGTGGGTGGGGTGGGGGGCCCTACAAGACATTGTGCCCATGGGCCTCTGAATTCTTAATCCGGGCCTGTCTGTGTGGACTGCCTCCAGAGCTGTACGCACCCATTCCTTACGCATCTGTGCTGCCACTACTGCATCGAGATCTGTCGAGGTCAATTCCGAAGTGCATGGATCGATGGTCTTCCTATGCTTACGAGCATTACGTCAGGTTGAATACAAAGGACATTTTGAATGCCTAAAAGATAAAGTCAATGAGTATATAATTGGTTCATAAGTCTTAGGCAGTTGGTATGACAGTTTAGTTGTTTTCTTTTTGTGTTTGATATGTTAATATGTTTGAGTGAATGGCAGGGTTTATATCTTGTATTTCGTTAATGGTCATACGGCATGTTTTGGTTGGTTTTCAATTGTTGGATGAGGTTACCCTAGCAAGGTACCTGGGTTTCGGAGTTCGTCAATTAATAGATTTTCTTGCAATAAGATGACAGTCGTCTTGCCTGCACAGGCCAGCGGTTGCATGAGAATACATGCCTTGGGTGGGGTGCATTCATTACTGGTCGTACCCCCAGCGGTTTTGGTCAGGGTGCGGGGTCACAGGTCACTGGTTTGGTATTCCTCCCTTGACTCTAGATGCAGACCACCGATGAGATATGGTCACCTCATCTCGTTCCTTTCCCTTTCCCTGTCTGTGTAATCTTTTTTTGGCCTCGGCTGCTTGTGAAGTTATCTATTTGATATGCCCGCTTTATGAGTATGGTATCCCAGGTCTTAGAGTAGGGGAAAACGTATATCCGAATAGCCCGGATCGCATGATTAGGTTGGTCTGGGTACAGGCAACCTAGAATAAATTGAACTGACAACGTCAGAGGTTGACAACTTGGATTCGCTGATAAGATGATTGTTCATCTTACCTGGGCAGGCTGCGGTTACATGAGATTAGTAACCGGGTTGGTCGGGGTGTAAGTGGATGCTACTGTCATCCTCAGGGGACATCAGGTATGTATACTCCTGTACAGGATGAGTAGTTTCATCTGGCCCATCAGGCTTTGCTGTTACATGAGAATGCATGATTAGTTGAGGAATTCTCTGTGGAAGCCTTAAGTAACGGTTTGTGTTATTGGTGTGCCTTTATAAATTTTTGCACCTGCAGTCAGGTGTTGAGTAGTTATTTTTATTGTGTAGGTTCATGTTGTATACATTGCTTACAATGATTTGGAGGTTTTAGTACTGTGTACCAAGCTCTAATATTGTGATTAGAAGCAATGTATATACACTATCTTACTATGGCGGTGAGGTTGCCCTAAGGTACATGTACAGAACCATTTGCCAAAATAAAGTTGTGTGTATTGGTGTATGTTGACTAAAGTGATGTTAATCTCAACTGGCATTTTCTGTCTGCAAAAGCGCAGCCAGTTCTGATGGGAAAAAACAGAGTGTGATGTGGGTCTGTCATCAGGGGATGGCTTCATGCCTATCACCGGTAGGTAGTCACATGGTAATTACGCAGCATATTTAAAGATGTCAGTGATCTTACAGCAATAAGCTCATGTTCTTGCTTCAGGGCACCTTCCTGCCCATGGGTTTGTCAGTTTTGTGTTGTTGTGTTTTGCCCGAGGGTCTTGGTACTCTTTACCAAGGTCATTGCACAAAATTATTGTTATTTCTAACTGCAGTTACATATTGTTATTAGAAGCAATGTATATACACTTACTATGGTGGTGACGTTGCCCTAAGGTACAGCACCATTTGCCAAAATTAGGTTCTGTGTGTAATAAATCACAAAACGTTGGGACTGATTGATTCTTAAACTTTACTGAGGTAACTTAGCATACAACGGCAACAGCATTGACAGTGGCAACAGTATGACAGTCTGCAACAGTTGTTCTGTGCCACCATCTGTATTGACACTTGAAATGGATGGACTTATCCCAGGTTGATCTGCTCTGTTAAGCTGTTGACTGGCATCAAACTGAATAGGTGTGTCAGGCTCTGAGTACTGCACTAGTTCTGGGGCAGGCACTGCCTGAAGATGATGACGATTATGTCGGAAATTTCCTCCCTGTTGTGTCAGAATGAGTTACGACCTTGGTGTGACATTTCCTCCTGAAACAACTGCTGGGCTTTCCTAGGATTTGTGATATTCCAACTTTGTGAGGACATGGTCACTCGGCTGCCATGAAGGTAAAGGTCATGATGTTGGTTGTAGCAGAAAGCTTGTTTCTTTTTCTCAGCCTCATCTTTCTTTCTAATGTGCTATTTGTTAGGACATTTGGGTTGCAGGTTCCTTTCAAGAGTGGGAAGGGATGTTCTAATCTACCTGCCCATTAAGAGTTCTGCTGGGCTAGCTCCTGTGTTGCTGCAACCACATTAGCGCTATTAGAGGGTCCTTTTGTTTTAAACTTTGCAGTTTGCACAGCCCTTTCTGCATGACCATTTCCTCAAACATTATGTGGACTTGAGGTTACATGCCTAAAGTCAAGCTCACAGGCTAGATCTCAGAACTCTGCACTCGAAAACTGTGGCCCGTTGTCTCTTATGACAACATCTGGTATGCCGTATCGTGCACACGTTGCTTTTAGTTTAACTGCCACTTGGGCACTGGTGGTTGTGGGCATGTGTAATATCTCTATGAATCTAGAGTAATAGTCTGAAATGATCAGGTAACTCTGTTTGTTATGCTCACACAGGTCTAGAGCTACATATAAAGTGGGTATAGAAAAGAATCACCCCCCTGTAAAATAATCACATTTTGTTGCTCTGCCGCCTGAAATGAAAATGGACAGACACTATTTTTGTTTCATTCAGCTGTATGTACAACTCATAACATCCATGTAAAAGATATAATACCAACTTATAAAATAAATTACAAATTAAAAAACAGAATCACTGAGTTAAAAAATCATTTGTAAACCCAACCAGGTGTAGTTAATCACCTTCTCAATAGCACACAAAGCCAATTGACTTTCAACTGTAATCAGCTGTGGTCATTTTGATTAGCTCAGCATGAAACAAGCTTTTCCTGAAGCATTTCAGTCCTTGGTAGTGCAACTGAAGACAACAATCAACTATGGGTGGCAAGGCATTGTCAAAAGATCTACAGGATAAAGTTTTGGACAGGCACAAGTCAGGAGATGGATACAACAATTTTTTAAAGGCTTTACCAGGGTCTAGAAGCACAGTGAAGTCCATTATTAAGAAGTGAAATGTATTTGGTAAAACACAGACCCTCCCTGGGTCAGGACATCGCTCCAAACTGGATGAAAAAGCCAGGAGGAAACTGGTCAGAGAGGCTACCAAGAGGCCTACAGCAACTCTGAAGCAGTTGCAGGAATTCATGACAAAGAGTGGTCATTGTGTGCATGTGACAACAATATCAGTAATTCTCCACAAATGTGGCTTGTATGGGAGGGTTGCAAGAAAAAAGTCACTCTTCAAGAAAGGCCACATGCAGTCATGACTGAGCTTTGCCAAAATACAACTTGAAGATTCTAAGGCCACGTGGAAAAAGGTTTTATGGTCAGACAAGACTCAAATGGAATTATATGGCCTCAACGCCAAACAATATGTCTGGTGAAAATCCAATTCAGCTGACCATCTAAATAACACTGTTCCTACAGTAAAGCATGGAGGTGGTAATATTATGTTATGGGGTTGTTTCTCTGTAGCAGGGACTGGAGCACTTGTCAGGATAGTAGGAAAAATGGATGGGGCAAAATACTGTCAAATTCTTGAGGAAATCCTGCTTCTCCCTGCCAGAAAGTTGTCAATGGGAAGAAGATTTACCTTCCAACATGACAATGACCCAAAGCACACAGAAAAACTGACCACACAGTGGTTGAAGAAGAAAAAAGTAAATGTATTTGTATGGCCTAGTCAAACCCAGACTTTAACTCCATTAAAAATCTGTGGAGTGACTTGAAGACGGCAATCCACAAACAGTCACCATCAAATTTAACTGAACTTGAGCAGTTCTGCAAAGAAAAGTGGTCAAATATTGCAACATCTAGATGTGCAAAGTAAGTAGAGCAAAAGATGGTTGAACAAAATATTTAAAACAAGGGGGTGATCCTTTTTCCAACTCAGTGAATATTTTTTTTATTTTTTTCTGACATGTTGGTGTTATATCTTTCACTTGGGTATTATAAGTTGCACTGAGTAAATACAGCTAAATCAAACAAAAACTGTGTCTATCTACATTTCAGGCTACAAAGCAACAAAATGTGATTATTTTAAAACAAAATGTGATTATTTTTTCTATACCCACTGTACAGACAGCTAAGAGGCAATTTTCGAAGGCCTGTAGATTCATAATTTTAACTGGTCTGCCAAGTTGCCGACACATTCTTTCAGCATGTCTTCTGGCACTATGGTCACCGACTGTAGCCCTCAGTTCACGTCATGAGGATGGAAGGCCTTCCTGGACAAAATCGGGGCTGAAGTCAGCCTCACAACCGAGTACCAGCCACAGTCCAATGAGCAGGTGGAATGGGTGAATCAAGGCACATTTTATACCCTGGGATGAGTATGTGCAAAATTCTCTGCTCCATTCCTCCACATGACTCACCGCTTTCCAAAGTGTCCTGGAGTTTTAAGGTGTCTAAAATATAAACAATTTATATTTTAGCTATGAATAAGTCACTCAGAATGTTATAAATCTGTTGTTTTACTCAGTTTTCATTCCAGCAGCTGTAGCCTACCTATGGAGTTGTAAAGTCATATACATTGTTTACATTAGCAGCAACCACAAATCATATTACCATATCTCTATTAATAACCCGCTATGCATTCACAGATGATTGGGTGGGCAATTATCAGGTTTGAACCAGCATTTCAGATTTGTACATGGAAAAGGCTATAACCTACTTTTCAGGGTAAATTAAGATGGATGTGTCTTTCAGCTTTATCTACTACATGGATTATCAATCTAATGCCTGGAAATGGCCAAAGTGTTGTTCGTTAAAATGGAACTAACGTTACTGTATGTTACAAAAAATGTGATCAGTCACTTTCAGCTGTGCGATCCATCCAAATTATTAAAACATTATGTTTTCTATCGCTACAGTATTGAACATTAATGCTTGTTAAGACTGATGATTCACTGCCCTTCCTCATGCTAAATGGTGAATACATTTTCTGTTATCTTTTTCAAGTTAGGACGACGCTAGTTATTTTGTATAACTAAATTTGGTTAAAGCAGCAAATTTAATGTATTTTTTATGCCGTAATTCATGAAAAATATTAGTGCACACACGCATTCTTTGGCTTTGTAACTCAGAACAATTAGTAAACGGGATTTATTATTTACAATTCTGTGGCAGGCACATCAAATTTAGGGATCAATTTCATTATAAGTGGAATTTATAACAACATGAAAATAATATATTTTTAAGCATATTAAAAGCAATAGCAAACTCGGTGGCTGCGCCACTTTCTCTCGTTGTGTTAACATTTGCTGATAATTTTGCTGTTTTTACTGTTTGTGACGCAAGATCGCCAGCGTTTGAGGGGCCCTTAATTAGCACTGGGCCTTGGGGCGGCTGCACCCATGCACCCACGCTATCTCCACTTCTGACCTTAACAGATTATTATATGATTAGGTCATTATCCCTGTTTGGAGAAAGTCAATTCAAACAGACATTCTCATTTTACACAAAACGTCTGCAATGCACTGCAGTGCAAATGCGAACACAAACATGCAGCTTTTGCATTCGCTTTCACAAAGGTGTTTCTCTCATTTTATCTAATTAGGGAAGCAGACATAAACTATTGACATGTGTAATAAATATTACAATTTCCTGACCTACAATGCAAATTATGTTCTTCTGGATATGTAGAAATATTTTCCCCTCAGTCTCCTGTCATGTCCCCTCAGTCTCCTGTCAGGTTCCCTCCATCTCCTGTCAGGTCCCCTCAAGCATCTGTCAGGTACCCTCAGTCTCATGTCAGGTTCCCTCAGTTTCCTGTCATGTTCCCTCAGTCTCCTGTCAGGTTCCCTCAGTTTCCTGTCAGGTTCCCTCAGTCTCATGTCAGGTCCCCTCAGTCTAATGTCAGGGTCCCTCCATTTCTTGTCAGGGCCATATGCTCGCATGTCAGGACCCCTGTATGTCGAGTAGGATCAATCTATTTCATCCACCTTCCAGACCCAAGTCCTACGCCTCAGACTGTAGACACCAGTACTCCCAGACCGCCAGAGGTTGCTCCCTGACCACCAGGTGTTTCTCCCCAAATGCCAGACGTCACTCTCCGGATGCCAGACATCGCTCCCTGACAGCCAGAGGTTGTTCCCTGACCACCTGAGAGTTCCTCGGGGTCATCGTCCGCAACAGCCCCTATCCCTGTGTCTGCCCCTGTACCCATGCCTGCACCTGCTCCAGTCCCCGTGCCTGCATCTGCCCCAGTCACCGTGCCTGCGTCTGCCCCAGTCACAATGCCTGGGTTTCTCGGTCTGTATGTCCTGTGTCTGCCCAGGTTCCTGTGATGGCCTCAATTCCAGTGTCTGTTCCACCTCCACCTTTGCATCGGTCGGCCGAATATCCTCCAGTCTGGTCTCTTCCAGTCCGGCCTCATCCTGACCGGGTTCGTCCTGCCAAGCCGGGTCCTGCCTGGCCTCCTCCAGCCTGGCCTCTTCCACACGGGCCGCGTACTGCCAAGCCTCATCCTGCCTGGCCTCCTCCAGGCCAACCTCATCCAGACGGGCCTTTTCCGGCCTGGACTCGTCCTGCCTGGCCGCCTCCTGCCCGGCTTCCAGGTGTTTGGCTCCTCTTTGGGGCCTTGAACCTGCTAGTCTGGTGCGGGTTGTGTATCTGGGCAGTTCAGTGGTTCTAAACAGACGTTTACTGTAATCTGTTAGTCAGCATTCCTACTGCCTTGATGATTTTGTTTATATCTATTATTCCTAATATCAGTACTCTGTTTAGTTCAAAGCCTTCCATTTCTGTTGTTTTGTAGTTTTGCCAGTATAATCACTTCTGTTTCATATCCATTTGCTTTTCCTTTTGTCAGTATTAACCTCTTAGCGTGTAGTATCCTGCCCGTGGGAGATTCCCCCCCCCCAAAAAAAAAACGGTAACATTTTTAGGTTATACAATCACCTAAAGGATTATTAGGAACACCATACTAATACTGTGTTTGACCCCCTTTCGCCTTCAGAACTGCCTTAATTCTATGTTGATTAAACAAGGTGCTGAAAGCATTCTTTAGAAATGTTTGCCCATATTGATAGGATAGCATTTTGCAGTTGATGTAGATTTGTGGGATGCACATCCAAGGCACAAAGCTCCCGTTCCACCACATCCCAAAGATGCTCTAATAGGTTGAGATCTGGAGATTGTGGGGGCCATTTTAGTACAGTGAACTCATTGTCATGTTCAAGAAACCAATTTTAAATGATTTGAGCTTTGTGACATGGTGCATTATCCTGCTGGAAGTAGCCGTCAGAGGATAGGTACATGGTGGCCATAAAGGGATGGACATGGTCAGAAACAATGCTCAGGTAGGCCGTGGCATTTAAACGATGCACAATTGGCACTAAGGGGCCTAAAGTGTGCCAAGAAAACATCCCCCAAACCATTACACCACCACCACCAGCCTGCACAGTGGTAACAAGGCATGATGGATCCATGTTCTCATTCTGTTTACGTCAAATTCTGACTCTACCATCTGAATGTCTCAAAAGAAATCGAGACTCATCAGACCAGGCAACATTTTTCCAGTGTTCAACTATCCAATTTTGGTGAGTTCTTGCAAATTGTAGCCTCTTTTTCCTATTTGTAGTGGAGATGAGTGGTACCCGGTGGGGTCTTCTGCTGTTGTAGCCCATCCGCCTCAAGGTTGTGCTGGTTGTGGCTTCACAAATGCTTTGCTCCATACCTCGGTTGTAACAAGTGGTTATTTCAGTCAAAGTTGCCCTTCTATCAGCTTGAAGCAGTCGGCCCATTCTCCTCTGACTTCTAGCATCAACAAGGCAGTTTCACCCACAGGACTGCCTGCTGGATGTTTTTCCCTTTTCCCACCATTCTTTGTAAACCCTAGACATGGTTGTGCGTAAAAATTCAGTAACTGAGCAGATTGTGAAATATTCAGACCGGCCCGTCTGGCACCAACTACCATCCCACGCTCAAAATAGCTTAAATCACCTTTCTTTCCCATTCTGACATTCAGTTTGGAGTTCAGGAGATTGTCTTGACCAGGACCACACCCCTAAATGCATTGAAGCAACTGCCATATGATTGGTTGAGTAGATAATTGCATTATGGAAGAAATTGAACGGGTGTTCCTAATAATCCTTTAGGTGAGTGTATTTACACATGTTATATATCTACAGAAAGCTAAGACACTCAGGTATGTAGCTATTGTCTCCATTATACAGTAGCTATAACAAAAATAATAATTTACCCCCATAATGTGAGCCATGTGCCTTGTACACATGCGCCTAAAATTAAATGGAATGTCAAATTAGAAACACGGCTAACACCCTCATTTTTTGGGTATATATACATGTCTTATAGGTCCTTAAAGCTTAGAATCTTTGGTGTAGCTATAAAATTCACAACGTTATGACTACTTCTTGTCAGCTACGGTCTTGAAAACAATTGTTTTTCTCACTTGATAGATAATACAATAAGGACTAAAATCAAAGCTCACTAATGTAATATTTAAATATACAATATGTAGTTTTTGGCAGCTAGGGGTCTCTCAATCAAAACAATAGCAGATGCACTTGGATGATGTCGGGAAGTAACGTGGGATCATGGGTTTTTGTTATCATCTCCGGAAGAAAAAATGTTAACTGACAAAGTAATGTATTGTCAAAAATTGTATAACTTTATTCATGTTATGTTTGGCAGTTCCCTGCAGCTACAGGAGTCAAAGGTTATATGGCGCCATTGACGGAAGAGAAAAATAAAATGCCCCGTGTCTTCAAATTATATTACAACTTTTTCTGGGTTTGAAAGTTGGTGGAAACATTTAGGATAATGTAAGTACACAACTAAGGAATATATATAATATAGGTATAGTGATGTTTGATTTTGAATACAAAGTACGCCTTTTGTTTTTGTTTTGGAAAACGACATATTGTACCTTTAAGTTATGTACCTCAAATTAAATTAAATGTCAAAAAGAAACACGGCTAACACCCTCATTTTTTAGGTTATATATACCTGTCTTTAATCTCCTTAAAGTTTAGGATTTTGGAATTATAGAAATAAATCAGAAATCTTGATTTTAGTGTAGCTGTAAAATTTACAACGTTACAGCTGTGAGTTTTAACAATGCATATTGCAAACAGTAATATTTTTTTATTAAATTAATATACAAATTAATTATGCAAATGCCGACTAGAAACACGTCTAACACACTCATTTTCTAGGTTATATATAAATGGCTTATATGTCCTTAAAGGTTAGAATCTTGAGGTTCTAGTAAATATCTTGGTTTTATGGTAGCTATAACATTCACAACGTTAAGCCTACCTAATGTCAGCTACGTGACTTGAAAACAATTACATTTTACTTATAATGACAAAATATAAGAAACTTCATTGAGAAAATAAGATATTGTACTAAAGAATATAGTACTTACAGTCGTAAGTCCACAAAAGACAAATGTGAAAAATGTCAAACAGCTCAGCAATTTCGGCATATACGTCATCCTTATGAAACAGAGATCTTAAAAATGTGCAATATTAACAATTTTAACTGAAGATTGATAGAGATCATTTACGAAAGAGATTTGTTGTTTGTCTCACAACCCGGATGTAAACGTCATCACGGTGCATTTTCTCTAAAATTATACTTTTACAAAAAATACTACAGCTCATTGGCTGTTCACTCAATCATTCTAAAATGTTAGACATATGTGGCCAGCCCCTTAACAACATGATTTAAATTGGTTCCAGCACCCATCTCAATATATGGCTTTGTAGGGTTCTTTCAAAGAGCATGTAGAAAAATAAAAACAGAAAATAACTATGCATTTTCTTTATTTCAACTTGTGCCATATTCACTGTGTATATTTATTTGAAATGTGTTTTACATATCAAAAAATGTCAAAGTCTTTTCTTTAAAAAAATATCAACCATATGTTTGCACTTGCCTCAGGTCCAGTGTAACAAGAGGTTAACTTTGGGTATGTTTTTTTAGAGAGAATTTGACAATTAAGGGGCAATCCCTAAGAGGTTAATACATATTTAAGCCTTTTTGAAAGGTATTTGGAGTATGTCTTTTGAAAAGTATTTGGAGTATCTCTTTTGAAAGGTATTTGGAGTATCGCTTTTGAAAGGTATTTGGAGTATCTCTTTTGAAAGGTATTTGGAGTATCTCTTTTGAAAGGTATTTGGAGTATCGCTTTTGAAAGGTATTTGGAGTATCTCTTTTGAAAGGTATTTGGAGTATCTCTTTTGAAAGGTATTTGGAGTATCTCTTTTGAAAG
>JACXGM010016420.1:0-20480 GCA_016801145.1 Umbra pygmaea | reverse complement strand
TGTGACCAAAAGCATGCTACATATGGACAGTACCAAAAAAGATGATCTATAGATTCGGCCTCCTCAGAGCAAAATCTGCAGAGTTGGGAAGATTGAATTCCCCACTTGTATAGATTTCTATTTGTTGACAGTATTTTATATAATAATTTAAATTGAAATATTCTAATTTTTGAGTCTGGTGTTGTTTTGCGTATCAATCTAAAAGCGTTATACCACGGGATTGGAACATCAAAAATTTCTTCCCAGCTATTTTGTAATTTATATGGAACAGCAACCATTTTTTTTGTTCTCAAATGGAATTGGTATATTTCTTTGTTTATCCGTGTTTTTTTTATTCATGTGAGATCTTTGATACATGGTTGACAGACAAGATCCGATTTTTTCCCCTCTTGTACTTTCTTCTTCCAAGTATATGGTATTGCTGCAGTTAGTTGATTGTATTTTTGTAAGGAGCAAACATTTCCATATGTTTTTGTTAACTGTATGTATGCCATCACTCCACCGGCTTCATTTATAATTTACAAACATTATTCCTTTTCCAAACATCTTGTCAAAATATACAGGCTTTTTATCAGCTAGTATATGTGAATTTAGCCACAATAATTGTTGTAAAACTTGGTCCCTATTTTCAGGTGGATAAAATTGAAATTGTAACCAACTTTTCATGGCTTGTTTGAAAAATATCGACATCTTATAAATGATTTCCTTTTCCATTATCTGAAAATGGTCAGCTGTTATTTGTAGAAATGGAAAGAGATCCTTACTGAACAATGGGTGAAATACTCTTATTAGCTTACTAGAGAACCAATTCTGTCAATCATTATTAATAAATGTACTAAACAATGAATCCTCCTTTCAGGCTCACACTTTCTTTATACCCACAAAATTCAAACTTTCCCGTATCATGTTTTCCAATTGTACTATTTAATCTTGTATGTCCAAATCTCATCCTCGATAGTATTATCTCTTCTTTCCTGTTTTGTCCTGCACTTCTCATCTCTTCCGCTTTCCTTTGAATTCCATAAAACCATTGCCCCTTCTTCTCCATCTCCCATTGTTTTTGCCACCTCGCCTTCAACCTGTACTTATTCACACTCTTGATTTCATTCTCAGTTATTCTCAAATTTATGGTATGTCAATGCCAGTGTTTTATTCTGCATTGTTTGCTGCCTTATCTGCCATTTCATTTCCAGACATACTTTCCGATGTTTTGGGCTTACTCTCACTGGGATATCTCACAAGGATATGAACAGAGTTAAGTAAGTTACTTTTTAAAAGTAAGGATTACAGTAATCAGATTACTTTTAACAAATGTGAAAGTAACTTGTTACCCAACTCTGGTTGTGAATGCATGGTGATATTTTTGCAATGTAGTCTATCATTAGACCGAAATTACTTTGTTTACCTCACTATAGACGATACAGCAGCTCTTCTGTCAAATACTCCTTAAGTCCTCTTTAGCATTGCAAATTACCTGTATGTTGATTGAATGGGTTCTCTTGTAGTTGATGTTTATCAGTACTAATAATTCAGCCTGAATAATTTTGGTAAATGTGTACACTAGAAGTATGCCTATTTTTCACAACTTCATCAACACCATAATTATTTCCTTTGTGTGGTAATATTCTCCTCTATAATTATGTATGGTTTGCAGAAATGGGAACTGCTGCATCTGTGTAGATGAGAGAAGCAAAGTGTATGCTCATTGTGCACAAGCTACATTATGGCCAAGCATGCGCCCTTAAAATAGCATCTGAATAACGTGCCACTGACTTTAGACTAGGTTTTTCCTGGTCTGTGGGGGAATTGTTTTCTGAAACTACAAAATAGCTACAAAATAGCACCAGGGAACATTTGTGCCAGAACATGCTTCCGCTTTTCGCTGAACCACATTGGGAGCGCAAATTCATTACGTAATTTACCAACGAGCGTCTGTGGAGTGAAAAGTCACTGTGCGTCAGGTGCAAAATAGGATTGATACATGCGTCGGTGTGAAAAGTCAATTGCGCTGTGCGCAAGATAGGGCCCATTGTGTAAAAATCCTATTTTGCACCTGATGCACCTGATATATATGTTGAATATTGATGAACAGCAACTTCACATTTTGTATAAATCTCTGACTCTTTCTCTCTCAGATTTTGTCTTTGATATTGTGTCACGCTAATATACTAAGACTTCGTAAGCCAGGTAGGAAAATGGATAACAGATTTATTAATTTGTTAACCTCTTAGCGTGCAGTATCCCGCCCGCAGGAGATTCCCCCCTCCAAAAAAGAAACTGGACTAGAATCATAGTTCACACGTCCAATTTGTAGGGGATATATACATGTTATATATCTACAGAAAGCTTAGACACTCAGGAATGTGGCAAATGTCACCATTTTACAGTAGCAATAACAAAAATAATAATTTCCCTTCATAATTTGAGCTACGTGCCTGGTACACATGTGCCTCAAATTAAATTGAATGTCAAACTAGAAACAAGGCTAACACCGTCATTTATTGGGTTATATATACATGTCTTATATGTCTTTAAACCTTGGGATTCTAGCGAATATCTTGGTTTTAGTGTAGCAATAAAATTAACAATGTTAGGAATACTTAATATCAGCTACGCGTCTTTAAAGAAATTATGTTTTTGTTTTCACTACATTTAGGAACAAAATCAAAACTCATGAATGTAATATTTAAGTTATAAATACATGTCTCGTATGTCCTTAAGGCATAGAATGTTGGGGTTCTAGTAAATATCTCGGTTTTAAAATAGCTATGAAAATGAGATAATTATTAGTCATAATGTGATGTAAACAGCCAGTACCAAAAGCTGTTAGCTTGTTTACTCAGCTAGCCGTTTTTGTACCTCAAATGAAATCGAATGTTAAAAGGAAAACACAGCTAACACCCTCATTTTTTAGGTTATATATACAAAGTCTTATATTATATCTTTTTAAAGCTTACAATGTTGGGGTTCTAGTAGATATCTCGGTTTCAGTGTAGCTGTAAAATTCACAACATTATGACTGCGAGTTTCAACATTAATGTTTTTTTTCCTTCTCATATGAAATCGAAATGCCAACTAGAAACACAACTACCACGCTCATGTTGTACTTTATATATAAATGTCTTATATGTTCTTAAAGCTTAGAATCTTGGGATTCTAGCAAATATCTAGGTTTTAGTGTAGCTATAAAATTCTCAACGTTAGACTACTTAATATCAGGTATGCGTCGTGAAAACAATTACATTTTACTAGGTTAGCACATTTTACTACTGTTAAACTTTTAGTACAAAATATTTTACTTACGGTCATAAAATCCTTCTTTTTGGTCATCAAAGGGTCCCAGTAATGACATAAAGCATAGTTTTCCGAGGTAAAATCCATCTTGAATGTGAAAATTACATTTTCTTACCGGACCGTTACTGAATGTATTCATAAATAAATAAAAAACCTAGTGTATTTGAACCACAGGCCTGCACTTCTGAACAAAAGACGAATGTGAAAAGTGTCAAAAAGCTTAGCAATTTTGGCATATACGCCATCCTTATGAAATAGAGATCTTAAAAATGTGCAAGATTAACAATTTTAACTGAAGATTGACAGATAATTTACGAAAGAAATGTGTTGTTCGTCTCAGGACCTGGATGTAAATGTCATCACGGTACATTTTTTCTAAAAATATAGTTTCACAAACAAAGCTACAGCTCATTGGCTGTTCACTCAATCATTCTAAAATGTTAGACATATGTGGCCAGCCCCTTTGTAACATGATTTGAATAGCTTCCAGGACACTATCTCAATATATGGCTTTGTAGGGTTCTTTCAAAGAGGATGTAGAAAAATAAAAACAGAAAATAATTATGTTTTCTTTTTTTCTCCTTGTGCCATATTCACTGTGTATAATTATTTGAAATCAATTTTACATATCCAAAAATTTCAAAGCCTTTTAAAAAAAATTATGTGTTTGTCCTTGCCTCAGGTCCAGTGTAACAAGAGGTTTTTTACAAATCGCGCGTGAGGCTTAACTGAGAGAATCCCGTAGGAGAAGAAGTAAACAAAAAAAACAAGCTTAATATAGGACTATAAACATTAACGAAAACAGAATGGAGGAAAAGAATGAGGCAAACTCTAACAAACCAGGGAACTATAATAAACTGGATACTGAGTACTCACAAGACCGCAAGAACACAAGAACAGGCTAAAGGCAGACACTTGAATTAGTAACAATGAGCAGCAAAGAACTAGACTAATGAGAACTTAAATAGGGAACTGATTACTAAGGAGGTGCATCTGTGATGGTTGAGAACAAAGGGGATTGGATAAATAAACCACGTGACAACAAAAAAGCGGGAACCCAAAACTAAATACAGGAAGTACATTTGAAAGGGCATAACAAAAACCTGGAATGGATTTAACAAAACATAAACAGGGGGAAAATGTTATATATTGCTGTTGTAAGTCAACTTAAAATATGAATGCCTTACTATTGTTCCATTACAGTACATTCAATGTATTTTCTTTTTGTATTACTATTTTTATGTGCAATGCACTGTGTGTATATAAAAACAAATGGCTTGCAAAAATATTCATTTATTTTTGTAACGTAATGTCTTCTGATTTCCGGTTTGTACTGTTACCCTCCAAACTAACTCCTCTGTGGGCAGCTGGTGAACAAGGCATTGAAATACACAGAATGCATTTCATGTTTCTGACAACATTCTGCCATTTACTTTAGCCTCGACATTGACATAAATGGTCCTGTGTCTACAGTGAAGCTCATCTCTCATATGTACAAATGTACATTTTCATTCAATTTCCTTAGAAGCCTTCTGTGACATCTGACGGAACAACGAGATTCACAGAGAGGATCATTCTCCCTCCACCCCCGCATACACAATTCAGCCAGGCCATCCAAACAGACTCCTTCTGTTCAGCCCTTAAATCCCAATCTTTATACCAACAGATGCTTCCAAACTCGTTATCTCTCGAAGTGGCTATTGAGACTTTACTTTCTGACCTACATGCTAAGAAGTTCAATTTATTCAATGCGCTATACAAGAGGGCGTGTCCAGAATGCCGCTACCTGATAAAAATAATATGTCATTTTTTTCCTTGTTGTTCTGAAATCGCTTTGGGTGTGCAATAAGGAGCTCAGCATCTAAAGAGGCTTTGGTGTGCTAGGGGGAAAGATGGGCCATATTACAGAGGAACAGAAGCCTGCTTGATTAATGGGCAGGATAATCACCTCATCAAATCACTCTCACTTATTAAATCTTGTTTAATATCATAATGAGGGCCTCCTGAGCTGCTTTAGTATACCACCCCTTCTCTCTCCCCCTCCTTTCACTCTCAGTATTTGCAAAGCCAAACTGTTAGGCTTGAAAGAAGCTATTCACTCTAATTTTTGCTGTCCATATCACTCGCTTTCTCTATCTGTCTTTGTAATTCTGAAATTCATTTTCCAGCACTCTCAATCGTGCCCTCTCTATCCCAAGCTCCTTTTTCTTTCTTCTTTTGCCATTTGCTGCTGGAATAGAAGAAAAAAAGAGATGCCTTTTTTGTCTCTTACTTCCTCTCCTAATAATTCAGAGCACCCTAAGTAACGGAATAATAGCCACACTATCCACAGAGTATTGAACAAGAGTTAGTGGTTGGGGAAAAGGGATAAATGACCACAGTGGAAGAAAGAGATGATATGGATAGGGTAGTCACATGTTAGTATGAAAGCCAATCTGAAGGAAAATCTGGCCATGACACTAGAGATTAGCAGCCCTACTCTACGAAGTCCCATTTGGATGACTCTGCTCATACTGAACACAGGGCAATGTCCTCCTTACTGCCCTGGGGTATTCAAATTCAATATTAGTCCATAAGGAGGAGTGCCTACTGTCCTTCTGGCATTACTTCACACAGCACCTGGTCTCCCATTCAGGAAAAGACCCACACCTATTGTACTTACCTTCAGAGGCATATCACCAGTAGGATGCAAGGTGCTGGCATATTCAGTATTTTATCAGAAATGTGCTCTTCAGTTTATATTTCTCAACTGGGCTGTGCATGCTAGGACAAAACTGTTATGGGACTGCAGCCAGGTGGTTGGGAAAGCCTGGTAGTTGCATTAATGTTTTTCTGAACTTCCAGATGTTTTATTTGATCATCTTTTCAATCTGTAGATTTTGAACAAGAGCATAACCTATAAGACATTAGGCAGAAAGGTTGTTCCTATGCCAAGCATAGTAATACTTAAAATGTTTGTGTGTGTGTGTGTAATCAGGAGTCGATCTCCAACAGAGATGGCCAAGCAGGCAATCTCCATCTGAAGAGCTGTCTTGGTGCCATCTTGGTGGCACACGTACCACACACTTGGAAAGAAATGAAAAAATATATCTCCCTTTTTCCTTTGTACACTTTCATCCCTTCCATCTCTTCCGCTTGCCCACATTGTGGAATGATAGGTGTCCCCATAGACATCACATGAGTTTGGCTCCAACTGCCCCTATTGCCTTAGGCAACAACTGGCCCAAGGTGACCAGTAAGCAACAGGGGGAGAGGTTACCCTGCATCTTCTCTGAGTGCCTCCCATTTTTTGGTCTTTATTGTTAGTGGAGCAGCTGTCGCGTACCTGGCCCCATTTGCAGCGTGTATGCTGTCTATCTTGGCAGCCAGGCTCCCTAGGATTTAGATACCAGAGTGAATCAATTCTTAAAGATGACTCGCGTGTCACATGGGGAGGGAACTGGGGCTTAGGGGCTTTGGTGCTGGAATGCTCTTTGATGGATAGGAGGGAAAGGGAAAAAATGGCAGAGAGGAAAGAAAAGAGTTTGGTTTTCTTTATTGTGCCAATGGATGACCTTGACTGGAAGGAGAGTACTGTTTTATTGAGATGGCTTGTTGGATTGAGTTTTTAGCTAGTCGAGGAAGTGGTGTGCTGTTTGAATTGTATCTGAGTCTCTGGTCCTCTTTTGATCTCTGCTCCATCTTTCATCTGCTTACTATCTGTTTCGAAGTCACTCTTTGCTGTGGAACATTTCAGTGGCTGATGATTCACAAAGTGTTATAGAGGGTAGAGATGAGCAAGTTATTTAATATTCATATCATCCATAGACTTGGCAGTCTTTTGCAGTTTTGAACTAAATGGATCTCTACCTCTCTCAGTGTTTTAAGCTGTCTCATTTCTATACCTGAGAGCCTGAATGACAGAATTTTTAAAGGATGATGCTCACATACAGGCGTGTACATTGACATCTCTCTCTTTAGGCATTTCAAACTTTTAAAAATCTATCTCTCCTTTTATCTCTCTTGAAATAAATACCCTTGATAAAATGGCCGTCTGCTTTACCTTGGGACATGTGTGGTTATTATTAGCTCATCCACTGTGGCCGTTGTTAGCAGTTAAGGAGGATGGGGGGGCAGCCAGCTTGTCCCAGCATCTTTTTTGGTGAGCCCTGTGTCCATCCGTCCCATATCTCTTTCATGACAAATGAAATTCCTCAGGCTCTGCCAGAAACAATGGGCTATTTGGCTGCTTGTCCCACCCCGCCTGATCTCTTGATGGGAGGTTGACGAGATTGCCTTTGCTGAGACCGGTTTCCAACCCCTCTGCAGCTGTCCTGGTTGTCACTCCTTGTCTTAAGGCTCACCCTGAGCTCAGGGTTAGATCCAGGAGATCAGTGGGCAGAGGGTTGGTAAGGCTTCGGGAGGCCTCTGGGGCGCCCACGAGTCAATTCTCAGTACTCAACAGTGTCTGAAAAATGGCCGCAGACACAAAGGGAGTTGAACGGTGTTAAGACCCCTCGGAACGGAACAGAGTGGACCTGGCACCCTGTCATGAGGTCACCAAACCCAGTTTAGATCCCTTTGTCCTCCGGTCTGATTGATGGGAGGAGTTGCTATCAAATGAAACCATGATGTGATTTACTCCACATCTGCTTAAGATGCCAATGCAGGGATATGTGCAGTCTTTTTCTTTAGAGAACAACTGAGCTGAATGCACTTTCAATAATAGAGATGTTGTGTATGGTAGTCATAAGTAATAAACGCAATTCTATTCACGATGGAATTTGTTCAGCATTTTGCAATTTGCTACCAATCTTTGTATGTGACAATGAATGTGTGTTAGTAAATCAGTGCTGATAAAATGTGCTAAACTTTAACAGAACTGTGCTAATTTTTTATTACTAACCTTCATGTGCTGTGTTTAATAGCTGTGTTGAGGAGGAATACAAAAACACCTTGCTCCCATCTTTTTCTGTCTCTCTTTCTCTTTCTCTCATTTATGTCTCAGAGATTAGCCCTTGTTGAAATACCTCCTGTTCATCTAAGTTATTAAAACATTAGAATTACCAAGGATAATTGGTAATATACTGCTTTAGATTTAATTCTAGCTCTTCATGTGTGACCATGATGCCAAATGCAACTGTTTCAGATTCAGAGATTTGGGAAGGGCAAGGGGGCCAATGATGACACCAAAATCACAGGTAAGCAATCACATTTATGGGTGTGCATGTGATGTTGGGGTGACAATCCAGCCTCACCCTGAATGCAATCTGTCAGTTTAAACTGACAAGGCCAAGAGCTGTTCAGGCTCCCTTTCACTGACATCTTTCTTTACTTTCTCTCTCTTAATTTTTATGTCAATTCAGTTTGCTTTATTGGCATAACATACCAGTGTACATATTGTTAAAGGAAATACTTTGGTAACACATTGAACAATCTTTCTCTTTCTGTTGCTCTCAATTTCTCTTTCTCCTTTTGTTTTTTGGCTTTTCAATTTTACCTTGTAACTCTCTCACCCAGAGCCACAGCTGACAATACAGATGAGATTTTAGAGAGACACTGAAGACATAGAAATGATTTAGAGGTGTGCTGAGAGACCTGGGGGTAAACACGTGTTACAGGGTCTCTGATGTGATGAGACACAACTCACTTACAAACAGGCAAAACTACAGGCACTCACTTGCCACTTGGGTCTGTGGTTTCACACCACACACACACCCATCTGACCACACATATGCCTTGCTGACCAGTAGGTGCCATTTTTCAACACACAGCCAGGCCATAACTATTAATCCTCCACACAAACTGTATATCAAGACTTCGCTGTGTGACCCCATTTCTCATACACATTAATACTCCATAACGGCCATACCACCACCTCCCCTTCCACTCCAAAGAAGCACCATTTGGATGAACAGCTGTCACTTTTTCTCTCTTTGCTTTCATTCTGCCTAATTCATCCTGTGTAGCGGCCCTATTCTCCTAGTCTGTCTTAATTTGGAGAGAAAGGTGTAGTGGGCTAGGAAAGGAGGATAGGGGGATGAACTGCAGGGGAGGAAGGGTAGTGGTGGCAGGCGGCTGCCGACTGATGAGCGGGCCTTTGTTCTGTCGTTCCCAGGCTCTTCTTGTGAGCCTCCGAGGCTCCAGTTGCGTCGGGGGTATGTCCAGAGAAAGAACCCTGGTAAGAATCAGAGAGAGAACACAGTGAGCTGTCCAACTGGAATCTGCTTCCAGAAAACACACACAGAAAAGGGGGGATGAGAATGAGAGAAAGAGAACATTAAAAGAAATGGGTGATATACTATAAAGGAGAGGAAAAGACAAAGTGTACGAAAATAATTAAGCATTGAATAAAGAATGTTCTAAAAAGTTAATTGATATTTTCCCCATCTACCATTTGCTCTGAACACAGAGACACAAAAACAAATCACAGCTATCTCAGTATGAACTGTATGTAGCCAGTCCAACAACAAAGTAGTCATGATAATTATGAGGTATCTACACATTCTCACCACTAGATGTCCTCATACTTAACACCTTTCCCAAAAAAGGGTAGACAGTAAGAGCTGTCTTTTCTGCAGTCTTTTCTATTTAACACACAGCATCTGCATGTCTATTTTTGACCTTAAACCATTACAATTATGTCAAGGCTTAAATGTTTAATTGATTGAAGAAATACAAACATTTCAAGTTGTGTTGACACAGCAGCTTCTAATGTATTTGTTTCCCTTTTTTTGGCTATACAGTGGTATGACTTTGAACGTGCACGCCTGAAAATGTCCCTTCAACCTTTTACTTGCCCTGTCTGGAGTATCCGAAGGAGAGGAATCGAAGCCTTGGTGTGTCTTATATCATATTTAACAGTTTTGTGTTAAGTCATATGGCACATGATGTTACTGGATTAGATCTCTTATTCAATCTTATTGCATAAACTGTAAACAAACAAGCTAACCTTGCAGAAGAGGGACGTGGAGGACCTTAGTGGTCATGTCAAAGTTTTGTGTGCAGGAGCAGAGGTACTGTTCTGTCAACATTGGGAAACGTTGGCTGCTTTGAGGCAATGGGCCGTTGATCCAAGGCTGAGTGTAAGGTTGTGTGTAAAGTCCGATCTCCTCTGTTGGGAAAGGCACAGACTGGAGCCAATATATGTATGACATGGAGACAAATCTGCCCCAGAACAAACATGGATACCTGAAGACAATGACCTCTGGACTCACCTTGAGGACTTTTTTAAAACAGAAGCTGAATCACGTGATAGTTCTGTACATACATGCTTGTGTGTCCAAACACCAAAATACAAAACACACATACACCTGCAAATATAATTATACACATAAACACTCATAGATAATGACCAGACAGTGAAGCACAGATGTGGATTTGCCCTTGTGTGCATATGCCTGTGTGTTTTTGTACATGTCTGTGTTAGTGAGTCTTCAGATGTAGCGACAGATGGTATTTGATTACCAAGCAGACGCTTTGTGTTGTACAAAGATGCTGTCTCAGCTCTACCTACGGAGCCGTAGCTTCCGGTTAAGGCTCAGAGAGAAATGGACGGGGGTCTAGAAAGACAGAATTGAGGGTCAAGAGAGAGAGAGGATAAACACAAGGGAAAGAAAAGAGAGGTTTCAAAGTAGATGTGAAACTGCTCATTTCAGGCAAAGTGTTGCTATGATCTAGTACTCGTATTTTAGATTTTATGGTGAACCTGTTCATGCTCACCATTATGTGCGCTGGGTTGTCCACTGGGTCATGGTTTTCCCTCAGAAAATCCTTTAGACAGAGGTTGTGGCTCTGTCTGCCCAAGGGCCAATGTGCAAAGCACACCCTTTGACAGAAGCAGCTCTCTCAACAATATAAAGTTTATATAATGTTAATAGTGTTATTAGCATTTTTATTTTATTATATTTTCCTTCAGGTCCTTCAGATGGGTTATAGTGGTGCTCTGATGCCTCATTTCCAGGCTCACCCACAAGAGCTTGGTCCTCCTATCCTTGGACAATCTCTTTGAGTTGGGTGCTATTGCCTGCTGCGGCTGTGGGCAGGTGGGTGTTGGCGGATGCAATGACAAGAGCAGCTGTTGTATTACACTTTTCCATTTGCCCCTCTATTGTGTTTTTTTTATTGTGATTGTGTCTTGTTGTCTGGCTGAAACAAAAGTAATTATCTTTTTTATGAAGCAATTATGTGGCAATTATTTTTGCACGTATTTGGCCCTGTTAAGAAAATATGAATACTGTACCGTACATACCACTTTCATTTTATGTACTCAGCTGGTTTATACCACATTTACCTTTGATTCAGATAAAGCAAGTGCACATCATATTTTACTCTATGTGTTTTTCTAACTGGCTGTGCATTTGACAGGCAGAATAAGGGTGTTAAACATAAAAAAAATTGATCACACCAGATGAGGCAGCATTTGTAGTCGGCTGTGATGGTAGCAGGGGTGTCAGGGCAAGAAAAAGGCCTCACCTCAGCTCCCAATCCTCTAGTTGATTGCTCATTAAAATCATCATAAGAAAAAAAAACAGGCATGCATACAGTTTCTATCCCACATGCCACTGCCACACTCACTCTCGCGCAAACAAATATTTCTTAAAACAAGTCTAGAAAGTAAAAATCACTTTTTAATTTTTTATTTTGCACAAGCTTGCATATATACTGCACATACATTCATTGAGGATGAAGGCACGAAAGGCAATTCAACTACTGTGTCTGTGAGTAGGCCAAAGGAGTAAAGGGGAACAGGTCTGGAAAATATACAAAAACGCTTTAAACTACTTCTTCTGTTGTCTTTCAAGCCTCCCTACCTTCCCCACCCTCCCACCCATATAGGAAACATAACAACATTTTCATTCAATTGTCCAGTTCAATTTAGCTGCCAAAATCCTGCATGTAACAATTTTGAGAATTGATTGAGTATTGTCACATGTTCTTTATAAAATCTATATATTTGTTTATGGAACTTTTCAATGGGATTGGTTCTAGTTCATTAATACAGTCCAGCCTTCCTTGGAAAAAAGAAACCATTATTTAAATTAGGATAAATTAAACAAAAAAATTAAATAAAATCTGCAAGACAGCTAGACAAAACCAACAACAAAAAGAGTAAAAATCTGTTATGTCAGAGTTACAGTATATTTTTTTCTTTAAATTAATTTATAATTTAACCAATCATACTGCAGGAACCATTTTCATTGGAATTATGACACTACATTTGAATAATAATGCCATACTAAAAATATAAACAAAATGCTATATACAACATATTGCTAAATAATACAAAGGCAGTATTTATCGCTTTAAATCCATGTCATGTATATTTACATTGGAAGGGCAAAAAACAACTAGGGATATCATTGAGAACAAACCCGCTTTAAACATCAATGAGATCAGAAGAAATGTTGCTAACAAACACACAGACACTCGTTGCCTATCCATTAATGAGAATCATTTACATTATGGGATGGCACTCCCAGGGGTGGGGAGGAGCCCCAGTGTTGAGAATTGTGTCACTCCCTGGTTCACAGGTTCCCATTCTCACACACAAACATGCACACTTCGTCTGTGCAGGGAAACCCACCATTATCCAAACCTTTCACCATAAAGACCAACATTATTTTTATTCTTTACTCCAAGGTTTACATGTGCTGTATTGGGGAACAATTTTGTTTTGGGGGATCATTTGGAAACTATGTTTACAGTAGTGTTTTTACCCTGCACTCTTAACCCACTAATCTATCAGAAACCAGTTCTCCCTTAGGGTGATCTTGGGTTGCAGAGAGACACCACCAGTGTGGGTCAGTTTGGGTCCTCTGCCAACAGGGAATGATGACATCATAATAAATGGAAAATTACACAATACTGTCAGCAGAAAAGGGAGGTGTGCAGTTTGAAGGGCATTGCCCCGTTAAGGACCTGACATCCAGTTAGGGCATGGAAAACAAATCTCTGGGACTTTGGAGGTTGGAGAGCATGTAAAGACAGATTGTCAATCTTACTTGCTCCAACATTCTCTTCCTAAAATTTTTCTGACTTTCAGCCCTTCTTTCTCACCCATCCAACCCATTCTGAGCCATGATACACTCAGTGCCCTACAATTATAAAGATCTAAGCGATTGTTCGCTTCTTCAAAATGTACAGTTTCACCATCACATTTCATGCCCACCTGAAAAGGACTCAGAAGCAAAAGTGTTTTTTTCCAAAACACAACTACAAAATGTACAGTACAATACAGTACAAAATGTTAATTAAAATAAAGTGTATTCACAAAACCTGCAAACACTACACAGCCATTGGTTCTACTCTACGCTTAAGATACAAAGAAATTGTTTCATTTATCTGTAACCAATCATAAAAAAAATACAACAAATACCCTCAAAACTTCATGGCACAATTCCTGACAGAGAATTCCCAAAAGTGCACTCTATATTATATTTTTTTATAAATGTTTAATTTACAATTCTTTAAAAAGACCCTATTTATATGCATTTCAATAGCAAAATCCTAAAAACCAAACCATAATGAGAAACCCAAACCAAAATGTTTATGTTGTTTTATCCTGTTAATGAATTATCTATCGCACAGGAAATCTTTGTTAGGATGGTTGTCAGGGGGGAAGGTGATATCAATTTGTTTTAGATAAACGTGTCCTTTCTCAACTTTGTCTTGTGTTACTAGCTCTTTTAAGAAATCAGCTGCTGCTGTTAGGCTGAGACTCTGAAACACTGACAAACTGCTTCTCGTAATGAGAAATCCCTTTCCTGGTCTCTCTCAGGGCTTCGATCTTAAGAAGATCAGTGTCTGGGGGTGAACATAATGGAGGGAGTAGCTCTCTGTCTTTCTCTCCTTCTTTTGTCAGATTCTTTGTGGTGTCCTTTACAAGTCAGCAGGTTAAGCAACCTGCTCCTTTTGATCTTTTGTGACATCGAACCAAAGCTGATGTGGTCGAGACCGGTGGAATGACCAGCAAGCACATATTGCGCTTTTAGTGCACATGCACACACGCATATAAACACACGGACAGTATGTGAACTTTCAGAGCGAAAAGTATACTTTATCAAAGGACAATGAACGATCACTTGCTGTATTAGTAACAAAGCCAGAGAAGGCAGATTCAAACTAAACAGGATTCAAACAGAAAAGAAAATGCATTAACAATTGTTTTAATGCCTTCTTATTTCACTGGCATCAATATAGGAATGGTGTTGGTAATATTCTTTTCAAGAACTGACAAAACTGTGCATTACGACTAGCTAAATGATACTGTACATTGGGCAGTATCTGGATGTATATTTAACAATCTATAGAAGAGACTGGAATTGAGGGAATCGGGTGGGTTTTGCTCCACTTTCAGTCTTTGTATCTGGTGTGTAATAGATCTGAGAGAATCTACAATTCCCCCTAGGCTGAGTGGTGACCTCTGACCTCATATTGTTCTGTGAGAAAAGAGCAGCTAGCGCTGAGCCAGGTGGTTGACACAGAGGAGGATAAAGGAGGAAAAAGGTGTCCTTGTCCATACAATTACACTAATTAATATCTGTTCTTTTTTTCTCCGTTTTTGTTCTGACCTTGTCAGCTGACCATGCAAGACACTAGGCCCCAGTTTATTTTACAGTCCATTTCCTTGTTAATCGAAACACAACATTTTAAATGGGAATAACAGAATTATTAGTTAACAATTCTACTTTCTATTAAATTCTCAGCACCACTGTTGATCCCTGGTTATAACTATACCACTTTCATTTTCAATAAATGAATTAGCTCTTGTTATCTTAACAAATTGTGCAAAACAAATCAAATTGATTCTAATTCAAGTTTTCACTTATTTTACATTGTATGTATAAATTAATGGTCCATAAATGCATATGGTAATGTGGACTGTTGCTTTTTAAATGCTGGAATTTGTTCTTTGCCAGTAATAATGCACACAAATGCGCAAAAATGTATGTTTGTGTGTTTGTCTGTGTGAGTAAACTTGTAGGTAGGTATGTGTGTGCATGTATTGCTGCCCACACACACTGTTGTATTTGTGCACTGCCTCAAGATGCATCACATGCTTTTCCAACCCAACACAGCTTCAATTTGACAACATTTTCTACTTGTGCAAAGCCTTTGGTTGACAAGTTTTAGGCAAGTTTTTACTTAAAATCCAGGTCCATTCCACAGTTCCACAATGTATATGTGTACTCTATTATTATAGAAATAAAAAAACTGCACCCACACAAACAGCAAGAGGTGGACAGGATTATGACAAGAGGCCCAAATTGCTGTAAGCAAAGTAATTATATGTAGAGAATATATACTTTTTTTAAATAATAATAATAATTTATTGTCTGTGAAGTTGTCAAGAGACAAACAAATCTTGAAGTGCTAATCTTCAGCAAGCAATGATGACAAATAATAATAATAACAACAAGAATAATAATAATAATAATAATAATAATACTAATATACACCCAATAAACACAATGCCCTACTTGCAGAAACACACTTCAAAACATTGTTGTAGAGCTCAGTAGATGACAAATACCAGTCTGTTTCCATTACACCAGTACAGTTCCAGTACAGCAGTGCTAGTAATCCAGTATAGTCCAGTAGTTAAAAGTCACTAGGCTGCAGGCAGCGTAGAGTAGTGTTGTCCTTCCTTAGGATATCCATATTAGTGGGCAACCTAATGGAGAGCCACATTGCACATTCTGGAGAGCCAATTTGAATATGCCTTTTACAGAGGGTTTATCCGCAGTGTAGTTGCCAAAGTCTATTGCTGACCTTACTCATATTGTACAGTCATCTTCATTTCATGTAAGGTAGTAGAGGACCCCTGCTGCACATGTTGAGAACCCTTAGTGTTTTTAGTGTATCAGGGAAGATAGATCAGGGTTTACACTGTCCACCACTGTCCACAAAAACACCCAAGGATCAAAGTCTCTTCAGATCAGCATAGTCATTTAGAATAAAAATAATAATCATAATGGGAATAATAATAACATCAAAACATCAGCTAGAAACAGCAAATTCAGCTTTAGAATGGGGGCGCAATGCTACTTCATACATTCAAAACAACAGGAAAATCATAGAGTCGAGAGAAAACAAAAGAAAAAAATCCCATGAAAATCTGAAAAAGCATTCCGCTTTGGGGCGGGGCAGGGGTCGGTGGTCTGAGATGTGGGTTGTGATTGGTTACTCGTGTAGAAGCTCCTGAAGGCAGTTAGGTGACTTGAAGACCTCGGGCACCTCACTGTCCAGCTTGCAGATCACCTTGTAGATAGCCTTCTTCCAGGATGGGTCCACATCTTTGCCTGCCACAATGGCATTGAAGAACTCACGCAGCGTGATCTGAGCCACCTCCAGGAAGCGCTCAGGAACCTACAGAGAATACAGTGTGAGTTCAGAGGACTATCATCTCAGAGGAATGCAAAAATGAACCCAATTGGGTTTTACGCAACGTGATCTCACAGAATTCCATAAAATTAACATGGACCCTTGACTTCAAAATCCATGGCAGTTTCACAGAATCGCATGATGACTTAGCAGAGTGTAAATAGCCTAGATCTTGCAGGTTGGTAGGCTGGAGATGGTGGACGGGCATATAAACATTTGACTCACATCCCTGATGTTGCAAGTTCAAATCATGGACACTTTCCATGTATTTTGGTTTCTATCCCAGCGCGATGCAGCTGTGTTGCAAATGTGTTTTTTATCATTTTTTCCCTCACTTTCACCATGTTTCCAAACAATACATTACAACGTCATACATGTCACATGGACTTAACAGCAAGGTTTCTGAGTGGTTAAGTTTAGGTTAAGGGTTTGGGTAAGGCTTAGCTCAAGTTAACAGCAACGTCTCACTGAATTCAGTGAAAATTAACATGCCGTCAATTCCGTGTGCACATTGCAGACTTTTCTGTGCTTCCGTGAAACTGCCACGGATTTTGAAGTCAAGGGTCTGTGTATATTACACAGAAATTTCTGCCATTCCCTGAAACTGCCACGGATTTCGGTCCATGTTCATTTCACGGAATTCTGTGAGATCTGGTTGTATGGCTAACCTTATTAACAACCCCGTCTATTTGGAGCCCAAAATCGCATGAAATACTAGAAATAAATAGAGTACTATTTTGCATAACCGAAATATGTGAAATATGAACGTATGAGAAAGTCAATTATGTTTGTAGAGAACTTAATTTAACAACCAAATAATGTTAAATATGATCATATGAAAATCCTGACGTAGCATGTAAGTAGTGTAGATTTTGCTAGGGCGAGTCGGGGATGGTGGACAGGCATATAAATTTGCAACTTTCATGCGGGTGTTCACAAGCTCAAATCCAGTTGGACACTTTTTGTGTGCTTTGTTGTCCATTGCAGCATGATGCAGACGGGTGATTGTCTATTTTTTGTAATGTTTCCCTTAATCTTAATCCTAACCTTAACCTAAGCAACATCATGCATAACCTTAACTGATAGTAATGTCATGCCTAACCTTAACTGTTGGTAACCTCATGCCTAACCTTAACCCTAAGCTAAATCGTGAATTTTGCAATATTAATTAGAACACTATGGAATGTATGGAATGTGTGGAAAGTTCTCACATGAATCTTTGAAATGAAATGTGCCGGTGCAACGTAATAGGAGGACAAATATAGCCTAATAGAAAAACTTGCATCTGAAATGTAGAAAGACCCTAAATATGTTGGCATATAATGTAATTCATGTTTTCAAAATAGTTTCCTGAGAACGTAATTTGGGAGCACTTCTGAGATGTATGGTTGTCTATTTGTAGGTGAACCATTTGAATTATATTCCTTGAACAAATACATTTTATCCAAGTGCAACAATGTTCTCCTACAATGTTCTCCTGTTTCTTTTTCTTTCAATTGGTGTCCATGTAAGACCTAGACAACCACGAGGGAAGGTTCAAACTATTTAGTGACCTTAATTCAGCACTCAAGTACAAGATGAGAGTGAAAACTGCAGAAACTCAGCCCTCTGTGTAATCGGGTTGTTTCATGACACAACATGAAACTTTGCTCAAAGTATCCCTAAGAGCTGTACACATGAACTCGAGCATTGAGAAAATTGTTTGTGTATACAGAGTTTACAAAAAAGAATTGTTTTGTACAACTCACCATAGCAGTTTGTGTTTCTGGTGGCTCCCATTTTGCCAGTCAAAAAGTGTTGATTACAAACCTTTCTTTTTAGTAAACTCTGTACACAAACAATGTTCTTAATGCTCGAGTTCATGTGTACATTCCCCGGTGATACTCTGAGCAAAGATTCATGTTGTGTTGAGCCTTCTTAGTTTTTTAAAAATAGCGATTTTGATGCTATCATATTAATGCCTCTATCACTCCCGTTCAAAAGGCGATTTGACCGAAAACAAAAATAATGAAAATCTTATAAAAGAAAATTTAACCAAAGTGATTAAAACAATTGTAAATTGCAGAATGTCAGTGTGGTGTAAAGTCACTGTATCATTTACAGTAACACAACAATAAAGTGGAGTGGTTGTGTAGCCCTGTGGTGTTCTGTGACATTATGTATCACTGGTCTATTAAATGGCTACTTCCTTAAAAATGAATTGAAATCTGCACTTGTATGGGGACTTATGAGAGCTCACTTCTTGTAAATTTGCCGGTTTATACCCCCTCTGCCCCTCCACATTTCTCCCCACAGCTTCAGAAAGACGTCTTTATGAGGGGACTGTAAATCTGAGCCCACAAAACAAACAGCCTGAAAAGAGGAAGCACTAATGAATGCTTTTGAAACACACCCACACACACAGGCTCTTTAGTGTCCATGACAGCTCCGCTCACTGACACCATAGTGTATTAGTCTGGCAAAGATCTGTGACACCTTCCCCATAGCCAACACACATGCACGTCTGCGTACATACACATACCTCGTTTAGCCAAGGAGATGACACATCCCATGTTGAGTGAGAGACATAAGAAAGCATGCACGCACAAACAACATGCACACACACACTCCTGTTGTATTTGGCTGAACCACTCTCCTTTACTCAAAGCTCCAGGGTGAAGCAGCCTTCAGGGGTCACCTGCTTGGATAATGCTGACTGCCTCTGTGCTGCTTGCCTCCATCTGCAGCCACACACATGCACGCACACACACCCACACACACACACTCATACCCAAGAACACACATGCCCACCACATACACACAAACAGGCAGACAGGCGTGTAGACAAATACAACTTATAAAACACACACGCGTGCACCCACACACCAAGCAGCTTGCCCAAACGCCTGAAAGTGTGCAATTCGTTCCTCTCCTCCTGTGTCCTGCAGATACTCATCAGGAGTGTCAGGACACAGCAAGGTTAGTGGCCACCGGAAAACACACACACACAAACACAGGCATGGGACATCAAAACACCCCCTTCAGGGTGATGAATGGTGTGTGTATAAGTATTTGTGCATACACGTGTGCACGTGTCGGTGTGTGCATTGCTTGTCCACTGCTTTATGTGTGCAATTGTGAATCCTGATTTAGAAACTGTAGCAATGAGATAAAGTAAGAGTGTGTGTGTGTGAGAGAGTAAATAAGTGTGAATACAGAAAACATGTGCCATCCACAGCCAATGACACCCAATACAACCTCCTGTACAAACTGTCACCTCTTTCCAACCCTTTTTTACGACACAATCAAAAAAAGAATTGGTCAATTCATCAGGGCACGGGCTGTAGACTCCCCTGTAAAACAATGCGACATGGGATGCAGGAGACCAAGCACGTCCAAGCAGACACTGTCAAATCAGGTAGCCGCCCATTGCTTCTACAAGACTCAGAGTGCCGCATTACTAAGAATATTACTACATGGAATTTCTCCTGACGTTTTGACTATAAAAGGACAGTGAAACGCTGACTAGAAGGAGAAGCCAATGTCAAGGAGAAAAGTGTATTGGTATTTCAGATCCTCTTGACTGAGGGAGCGAGAAAGGGAGATGTGAGGAGGGAGGTGTGAGAAGAGGGGAAGTTGAGAGATGAAGGAGGGGTGAGGGTGTGACGAGAGAAAGAGGGAAGTGGAGTCACCGGAGAGAAGCAGAGGGAAGGGACAGGAGAAAGAGGAGATATGTGAGTGAGAGAGAGATATAGAGAAAAGCAGGAGAGAGAGAGGAGTTATTCTTGTCCCTGAGCTCTTTGTCTACAATTGTGTGTGTGTGTGTGTGTGTGTGTGTGTGT
>JACXGM010016419.1:10076-20582 GCA_016801145.1 Umbra pygmaea | reverse complement strand
TGAACCGGGTGGTTATACCATGAACACCGCTAGTCACACTATAGAATTTGCGTACACGAAGTCAGACCAGACGTGAGATTTTATCGCAGCCTACGATCACGTTCAAATTGATAAATCCCTTGCTTTGCGTAAGAATCGCCGTACGCCCGTCGTACGCCTGTTTTAGGTCGTACGCACGTTTCATAAATGAGGGCCATTGAGTCTGTGGCTCTAGCCACACTGACTCCGTTTTGTGTTTTCTGTTTCACCCGGACTATAAATATCAATGGATTGTCTGTTTTGTCTCCAACCATACACAGCTGGTATCACTTCAGTCACCAGTACATGTATTTATGTTCCTGTATTAGTCTTTTAACCTGTCATTCATTGTTGATTTAAATTTCAATTCAATTCAATTCAAATGTACTTTATAAAGCCCTTTTCACAATAGCAGTTGTCACAAAGTACTTTGACCAATACTCGGCCTAAAAACCCCAAGAGCAAGCAACAACAAATGATGCACAGTGACTAGGACAATTTTTTTTATTGTTAGTACTGCGTAACATCCCCCTTAACATTATTTTTGAAGCAAGTAAGACAACATTAATTCTAGGGTGAGTTTTTCCCTATGTCCTTGTGTTTTTCTTTATTACCGACTGTAAATTCACATTTTAAAGCTGATATTTAAAAATAAATTCCCCCTAGGGGTTAGAAACTCTGTCACATTATTCACCCCTGATGAGTTTGCACCCCTGTGTATACTGAGGTGTGTCATGGTTTGGTGTGGTGGATATGAAGGAAGGAGATGTAGATGGTTGCTGCTTATTTAATTGACAATCCAGGAAGACACACATAATGCAGTTGCAGGTGAACAGATGTGCACAATGGAGATACTTATATAGCTTCTTATGCTCTCACAGTGTCATTAACACTGAAAACAATATAGTTATTCATGTAGAATGTACTCATAAACTCAAACAGATACCAAACTTTTTTCACAACCTAGCAACTGTTGCAGGTGAACAAGTAAATGCGAGAGTACAAACGATACAATATATATTGCCATGCTCTCACAGCGGCATGGGACGCTGCTAGCTAACTTATAATTAAAGAGCATATGCAATAACTTCCAAACTTCTACAATGCACTTTTCACACTTACATTTAGAACAGTGAAGCTCCCGGAAAGTCTCTCCACTCAACGAATAGAGAAAAACGTAACGTAAATCATCAATGTCGACACCTCTCACTAGTTTGGCCAGCAGTTATATACAGGAAGCTTAAACTAATAGAATAGGGCTGAACATATTCATTAATCAGCAGATCTACAAGACACCAGCCTAACCTAACCTAAACCCTATCTTAGCAAATAGCCAAACTGGAGAGAGGTTTCACGATCCTTAAAGGGACAGTTAACATTAGAAACCAAACATAGAAATTAAACTAATATATATATATATTAAGTGCTTTCTCAGTTCATGTGGGCTTGGCGTTACAGCATGGATGTATTACCTAATTACTCTGAAATGTACCGTATGCACTTACTGTAAGTTGCTGTGGATAAGAGCATCTGCTAAATTACTCAAATGTAGAGGGTCTGTGTGGCGTAGTGGGCTAAGTTGTTACATTTTGCAGGACAGTCTACTTCATGATAGTCAGTGGTTCGAGCCTGACTATGGGTTTTTTGCCTTTCCCCGGACCTCCAGAACAAGGCAGCACAAATTGGCATAGTGCTGCCCGGGATTTGCCACACCACTCTCCAGTGACTACTTGTGTGCAGATCAGGCCCCTGAAAAATCAATCACGAAAGTAGTTGGTGAGCATAATCAATCCGTTCATGATCTGACTAAAGGCTTCCGTGTTGGATGAGCAGTGCGGAAAGAATCTTCGGCCTGGCGAAATGTGGTTGGATGAACAATGTGCACGTCCCTTGCCGTCCTGCATCTATCCAAGAATTGACGGAGCCATTCAGGGTCAGTGGGAATTGGGAGGGGAGGAAAATGGGTGAAAACAAGAAAATATCAAATGTGTGGACCTTTGCTGTGTAGAAAACTTTTGTGACCTGACTTTTTTCATTTTAATTGAATACACTTGCCACAGGGCAACAGTGGCATGATTACCACCTGTCACATTTCCCTATGGTCCCGAGAGGACGGCATGCCCAGACTGGGCAGGGATCCTAGCCTGTCTCTCCTATCAATTACGTCATCACAAACAAATGGATTGTCTGTTTTTGTGTTTAATTTAATTTTGACTCCAGAAAGGTCCTTTGTATAGTATAAGAAACATATATTTCTAACTTTGCTTTTGCCTCCGACTCTCCCTCCCTACATGTTACCAGGGGCGCCGTATGGGTGCTATATGGGGAGGCTGCAGACCTGGAGCCGGTAGATATACGGCCCAGGGAACAGTTTTACGGCCCAGGCAGTTTTAGGCCCCTGTTGTTCCTGATGCGTCCAGTAGGGGGAGAAGGATATTTGTCCTGTCTTCAGCACATTACCAAACTAATATTTTGATTGGAAGCATCATAACGTAGCAGTTCAGTAAAGACTGAAGGTATTCTTAATATACTTTATATGGAAATCATCCATTTCAAATTAACCCCGCCTTTCTACTGTGTGAAGGCCAATCAACGTAAGATTTTTACCAATGTGTGACTTTTTTATGTTAACCCGCTGGTTTTGATTCCTGTGCAGCAGCACAGCGTAATAATCAACACAACAAATCGCAGCTAGGCCTGACTGTGGAGGGATTTGTAGGACACATACTGGAATCAAAACTGAGGGGGCAAAATATTCTAACTGAGGGGCAATGGCCCCTCGTGCTGCCAGGCCTGTTTCATGCTGATGGTGTATATATACTTGTATTTATTGTATTCTTTCATTTGCAACCCTGACAGTGTTAAACATTCATGATAGCAAAAAAAAATTTACAGGGTGTGTAAATTAATCGTTACAATACTTGGTTGTTTAACAAGTTCTGTAGGAAATAGGAATAGTAAATGTATGTTCTCGATATATGGTCTCTACAGAGAAAGGGGATACATTGATGTTGATCTGTATCAAACAGACCATACATTAAAACACCTGTCACAAGCAAACGCAACACTATGCATAAAGTCTGCACCTGTAAGCACACAACTTCGATGTATCGCACTGCACTGGCACATACAGATCAAGATTACCTGCTGAATGTGTTGGGCTATTACGCCCGTTTCAGTCTACTACACTGCTAGCCTCCCGTGATATTAGCTGGAATCACATTGGCGGCTATTTTTGCGCATACACTTAAATGTGTAGGCGTGGATCTAGAAGAAAAAAATAAGAATTTATTTAAAACTAACAAATATTATAATTAGACCATAATAGACTAGGTTTAAAAAAAAAACTTTGCCAATGCTATAACAAAAAGTTCTTTATGCATCTGATTTCTGGGTGTACCACCTGCCTCTTTGGGTGGCACAAGCACACCCTGGCACACCCGTGCCTACGCCACTGGTATATATACCGGCTCCAGGTCTGCAGCCTCCCCCTACTCTATGGGTGGGAAAGTTAGGATGATTCTAAGGGCCCGTGACTGACAGGGGCCCAAAAAATATATTAGAACTTTATGTTAAAAAAAGTTAAACGATACATATTTAACCTATCCACGTATCCTATTTTCTTTTCTTGTATTTGGCAAAACATAAATATCCAGAGAGTCCCTGAATTGCGCAATACACCCCCCACCTCCACATTAAATGTTTCGGCCCTGTCCACAAATCAGGCATGAACCGTACTTGGCTTGCTAGCACTAGCAGTGAATTGCATGCCGGTGGAGCATCAACGAAGCTTACTAAAGAAAAATCTGGTTTCCTAAAACGAAAAGAAAGACAGGAGAGGAGAGGATAAAGGGTGACAATGTGTTACCCAATTTTTCAAAAGGTTAGGTGGTTGTAGAACGTGAGTGGTGGAAATTAACCTGTTAGCTTAGTCCATAGTGAAATATTACTACATTGGCTCGGCTAACATTAGTTTATTAATATCATTACATAACATTGTGCTTAAGTTTCGTTCCTCTTTTAGCCTACATTAAATCAACTCAGGCAAACTGTTAGCAAGCTACTAATACTTCTAACAAGCTATGGGCCCTGCCCCTGCCTGGTGCC
Source organism: Umbra pygmaea (assembly GCA_016801145.1). Lineage (NCBI taxonomy): Eukaryota > Metazoa > Chordata > Actinopteri > Esociformes > Umbridae > Umbra > Umbra pygmaea. The sequence goes on along the minus strand of JACXGM010016419.1, from coordinate 16,457 downwards.
AGGCCCAGATGCAGCTTCACTCTCAGCAGCCATGTCTTCCCATCTACATAACCCTGAACCAGCTCTACTCCCAACTGAAGGAGGTGAGCAGCATTGTGTTGAATGACATGTCAATTGGTTTAGTTGCAGGGGGTCCTTGAAAATTCTGTTTTAGTATGAAAAGAAAAATTATTAAATCCTTTTCATTGATAAGAATTCAAACACTAATCATTTTTTCACATAATGGTAAATGATATTTGTCATTAGTTATATGAAACAAAAACAGCCTATAGTTTGTATTGGATGATGGACAGTTTGAAACATTGAGTGACTCAATCTGTACAAGTGACAGCCAATGTAATAATGATACCTTCAAGTAATATTGGCAAGGTATCTCTCCATGGCTTTGATGCAGACTGAAATGTGGTAATTTAGTGACGTCAGGTGTTTTATCATTCTATAGTTTATCATCATTTATTTAATTGGAGAGGTTAACGTATAGCTTTGGAAAAAAGAGACCAATGCTAATTTTTCTTAAATTAACCCTGTTGAAAAACCTTTAGAATATGATCAAAAGATAAATGGATGTTCACAAGCCAGCAAACAAATCCAACCGCTGGATTTTTACGCCAGTTATGGCGTGAAGTGTGGTAAAAAACAAAGCTCTATGTGTAGGATTTATGGAAAATGCTGATATTACAGATATGGAAAATGTTGGACATAAAGCATTGTTATTAAATATAATATTTAATGTATTTAAAGATCAGTATGAGCATAAACTTTACTTTCATTGGCTATATGAATTGGAATTCACTGGTGTCTGTAGAATTACAGAAACAGTTCCATCTGTTAAGCCTAAAGTGCACGAGTGGACAAAAGTTTGAGGGCTAACTAGGAAGTCAGAGGCAGAGTGGGGAGAGTTTTTTTTCAAAGTCTGCAACCCTGAGCAGTCCGTCAACAACTGAACCGAACTGAAGTTGAACACTGCCAAAATGCAGAACGAAATGCCAGTCGGAAAGCAAGCTTAAGCTAATACATAAGTAAGCTAGTTTACAACGTTGACTGTCCTGTCAGATAATGTTACAGTAATATGTTATAATAATCTTAGCTAATTGTTAGTTTATGAACAAAACTGATTTCAATTTAATAATACCGTATTGGGCCAAATATAAGACAATTTTTCCTGCCTCAAAATATATCTGGAAAAGAGTTGTCTTTAGGGATGCTGAGTTAGTTTTTCTTTTTTTTTCTTACATTTGCTTGGTAATGTCAGCGGTACGCGACGTGTGTGTCTGAGCCTATCAGAGACCTATAGTCTCCTATCATACACAGCGAGGTTTTCAACTGTTTCTAAAATTCTAGCTACTATGTGTGTAGGACGGCTGATTTATTTTCCGCCAGTCCTCATTGATATAGTAACGTGTGACAAAAAGCAGAAGAATGATTTGGAAATATAAACACATTTGATGCTTTTGACTTATAGAAAAAAAGTAGTTCCACATAGGTAATCCCGGTTGTTTAATTGTTTTTTATGATGTATGCAAACAATGTCTTTATGGATAAAAGAACATTACATTGTTTACAAGAGCACATATTCTACATTTATCTAGCCTCGTAATTGTGCTCTCAAATATTGATGCATTTAACTTTAAAATGTACAAAAGTCTCTTCTGGGGGAGCATGCCCCTAGAGGGTTGGGGTTTGCCGTATCCTTCTCAGCTTTTTACCCCTGACCTGTTTGCATGCCTGGTATATAGTTAGCGAGTATGCTAGCATTGGGACATACTAATACGTCATAACATTGCATCTAAAATTAGCAGTAGCAGTAGCAGCAAAAACTGTAGTAGTGTCCTGTAAACTGTCCTGTGACTCCAAGACACTTTCCTGTTACTCTTATGACTGTCCTGAGACAGTCAGACACTGTAATGTGACTCCCATGACGGTCCTGTGACAGTCAGACACTGTGCTGTACACTGTCCTGTGACTCCCATGACTGTCCTGTGACTCCCATAACTGTCCTGTGACAGTCAGACACTGTCTTGTACACTGTCCTGTGACTCTTATGACTGTCCTGTGACAGTCAGACACTGTCCTGTACATTGTCCTGTGACTCCCATCACTGTCCTGTGACTCCCATATCTGTCCTGTGACAGTCAGACACTGTACTGTACACTGTCCTGTGACTTTTATGACTGTCCTGGGACTCTTATGACTGTCCTGTGACTCATTTGACTGTCCTGTGACAGTCAGACACTGTCCTGTACACTGTCATGTGACTCTTATGACTGTCCTGTGACACTCAAACACTGACCTGTACACTGTCCTGTGACTCCCATGACTGTCCTGTGACAGTCAGACACTGTCCTGTACACTGTCCTGTGACTCCCATGACTGTCCTGTGTCTACCATGACTGTCTTGTGATAGTCAGACACTGTCTTCTACACTGTCCTGTGACTCTTATGACTGTCTTGTGACTCTTATGGCTGTCTTGTGACAGTCAGACAGTCCTGTACACTGTCCTGTAAATCCCACGACTGTCCTGTGACTCCCATGACTGTCCTGTGACAGTCAGACACTGTTCTGTATACAGTTTCTCTGCCCACTCCACTCAGCTAATCCATACTCCAACTGTCTTAGTATTGTAATAGTGTGTATTATTATTGTAATAGTGTATAATGGTGTGTATTAGTGTTCTAATGGTGTGTATTAGTATTTTAATAGTGTATAATAGTGTGTATTTGAATTGTAATAGTGTAAAATAGTGGGTATTGGTATTGTAATAGTGTATAACAGTGTGTATTGGTATTGTAATAGTGTATAATGGTGTGTATTGGTGTTGTAATAGTGTGTATTAGTATTGTAATAGTGTGTAATAGGGTTTATTAGTGTTGTAATAGTGTGTAGTAGTATTGTAATAATGTGTAATAGTGTATATTGGTAATGGAATAGTGTATAATGGTGTGTATTGGTATTGTAATAGTGTATAATGGTGTGTATTGGTATTGTTACAGTGTATAATGGTGTGTATTGGTGTTGTAATAGTGTGTATTAGTATTGTAATAGTGTTTAATAGGGTTTATAAGTGTTGTAATACTGTGTAGTAGTAATGTAATAGTGTGTAATAGTGTGTATTTGTATTGTAATAGTGTATAATGGTGTGTATTTGTATTGTAATAGTGTTTAATGTTGTGTATTGGTATTGTCATAGTATAATGGTGTGTATTAATGTTGTAATAGTGTGTATTAGTATTGTAATATTGTGTATTAGTATTGTAATATTGTGTATTAGTATTGTAATAGTGTGTATTAGTATTGTATTAGTGTGTATTAGTATTGAATAACTTTTAAAATGTTAAAATTTCATAATAACACTATAATTTTCTTTAAAATATCATTTTGTTTGGGCCCCTGTCTTTAAATGCCTGATTTTATTAAGTTTTGAGATAATATTGAGAGTATAAGGGCAACATTGTCTAAATGGTGTAACAATAAAAATGCAGCACCAAGAATATAAGTTGTTGAAAAAATATGTAACAATGTTCTAAACAGCCTCTGAAATACATTGGCATAATCTTAAACAAGTATTTTTTAATACAAAATAATAATACAGAAACATGGCAGTTCTGTATATTTCCATTAACATGGGGAATTATGTCTGCCAAGTCAAACGTCTGGTATGTTTACTGGTGTAACCACCCTTGTTGAAGCCATTTTGAAAATGTTTAAATGTGAAATTAAAAACAGATTTAATTTATAGATCACAGGACAGTGTACAGGACAGTGTCTGACTGTCACAGGACAGTCATAAGAGTCACAGGACAGTCATGGGAGTCACAGGACAGTGTACAGGAGAGTGTCTGACTGTCACAGGACAGTGATAAGAGTCACAAGACAGTGTACAGGACAGTGTCTGACTGTCACAGGACAGTGATGGGTCACAGCACAGTCATGGGAGTCACAGGACAGTGTCTGACTGTCACAGGACAGTGATAAGAGTCACAGGAGAGTGTACAGGACAGTGTCTGACTGTCACAGGACAGACATGGGAGTCACAGCACAGTCATGGGAGTCACAGGACAGTGTACAGGACAGTGTCTGACTGTCACAGGACAGTCATAAGAGTCACAGGACTGTGTACAGGACAGTGTCTGACTGTCACAGGACAGCGATGGGAGTCACAGACAGTGATGGGAGTCACAGGACAGTGTACAGAACAGTGTCTGACTGTCACAGGACAGTCATAAGAGTGACAGGACAGTCATGGGAGTCACAGGACAGTGTACAGCACAGTGTCTGACTGTCACAGGACCGTCATGGGAGTCACATTACAGTGTCTGACTGTCTCAGGACAGTCATAAGAGTAACAGGAAAGTGTCTTGGAGTCACAGGACAGTTTACAGGACACTACTAACAGTACAGTACAGTTTTTGCTGCCACTGCCTCTCAAAATTAGACCACTTCCACAAGGGATGAAGCCCTCAAAGTTTAAACATTAGACATTTGGCACATCCTGTTCATATTTCATTTAAACTTTAATAATATGTGTACAATCACAAAAAAATGACACATTTATTATGACCTAACTTTTGGATACATACATTTAAACACTGCCAAACTATGGAGGACCAAGTCTGCCAAAATAAGAAATAAATAAATAAATGAATATATGTGTCAATAAAAATATTTATACATAAAAATATACAAATATAAAATTATACATTTATTAATCAATATTATTTCCCTATTTATTTATTTCTGTATTTATTTACTTTTATGTTCATTTATTTCCATATTCTTTTATTTCTGTATTTATTTATTTCCGTATATATTTATTTCCGTATTTCTACATCCTTAAGCTAATGAGAGGGCGGGACTTAATCGTTCAGCCATAGCAAGCAAGCCAAGAGCGGGAGATAGAAACCATAGATACGGTCTGTGATAGAAACAGATTGTGAACGTAAAAAACGCAGCTGGGGAGGAACCAAGGGTACAACACGGGGTTGGTTTGTAGGATAAATGATTCTTTCACCAACCCCAAAAAGAGATGCAATGTCACAAACAGAAAATCCAACTAACTGTGCCGATTAGTAGCGTTTATTTGTGGCTTCGGTGTCACCTGTTGTGCTCCGTTAACTACTGTACCGTAGCTGCTCTCTCGGTCCGGCGAACTTAGTTTCTGTGTGTGTGTGGGTGACTTGGTGTGTTTGTGTGCATGTGTTTTCAAGACAACGGAACATTGAACTGGCGGTTCTATTATTTGATTAAATTGATAGGCTACAATGAGAAGGGCGTCCGACTGCTCCGGCATTAACAGAATCGTATATCGAAAAATTAAGGCGATGATCAAACTTCATCCAAATTCCTACACTTGCAGGGTCAACTTCTGTGTTGTTAGATGCTGCTTACTGCAATAAACTTTCAGCAAGAACCTCCACGCGAAAAAGTTAATAATCAAATAATAACCAAAGCTAGCATTTTCACCTAGGGTAGCAAAGACTCAAATCTCTGGCAAGAGACTGTATGAAGCCTACCAACGTAGTAATCTAGGCATGTAAAATCAATCTTCACACTCTGATACCGATCAACCAATGGGAAAAAGGTGACACCGTGACATGCTTTGATTGACAGCCTCCTCATTAGCTTAAGGATCTGGAAATACAGAAATAAATATATACAGAAATAAATAAATACAAAAATAAAAGAATATGGAAATAAATTAATATAAAAATGTATAAAAACTGAAATAAATGATCACGGAAATAAATAAATAGGGAAATAATATTGATTAATACATGTATAATTTTATATTTTTCAATTTATATGTCTATTTTTATGTATTAATATTTTTATTGATGCATATATTTATTTATTTATTTATTTATTTCTTATTTTGGCAGACTTGGTCCTCCATACCAAACAAGGACCAGCTTCGTCCTTAGAATAGGAAACCCCTCCTATTCTGTGTCGCAAAGGATTGCGGGCTATGTCAGCCCAAAAAGCATTAAGGGTTGCATACTTTGAAAATCCCCCGGAAGTAGTAGACCATCCGGGGACTTCTGACATGCTATATTTGCATACTATGATTTGGGACATACTAATCGTATTCTGGCATACTATATAGTATGCATACTATTATATTGGGTGTGGGAAAAGTTCGGAGAAGACATGGAAAAGGACTTTCGGTCGGCACCAAAGTGCTTCTGAAAACCGTCCGCCACCTCAGAAGGGGGAAGCGTGGAACCATCCAAGCTGTATACAGTAAGGGTGGGACTTTGTTGACCTCAACTGAGGAGGTAATAGGGCGGTGGAAGGAGCACTTTGAGGAACTCCTGAATCCTACTTCTATGCCCTCTATATTAGAGGCAGAGCTAGAGGATGATGGGGGATTGTCGTCAATTTCC